>JACEEZ010019619.1:225421-242921 GCA_016584305.1 Chionoecetes opilio
ATCAAAGGCATCGATTCGTCTCTTCAGGTCGCTATATCTGTCCATGACTCACAACCATAGAGTAAGACAGGGATCACAAGCGACCTGGCGATCCGGATCTTTGTCCTCTTGCACAGGTACCGACAATGCCAAATACTCCTGATGAGCGAGTCCATAACACCGTGGCCTATGCCAATCCGCCGTAAGACTTCTTGACGTGACCCGTCGTCATTATGGACTGCGCTACCAAGGTATGTAAAATTTTCCAAGATCTCAATGTCCTCGCCGCACGCATGAACATACTGTACTGTTTCATCTAGTAAGCCTCCAAACACCTGGACCTTGGTCTTAAGCCAGGATACCTTAAGTCCCAAAGACTTTGCATCCTCGTGCAGTGCCTCGAGAGCCATCACCAGGACCTCCAGGGACAAAGATTACTGCATCATCAGCAAAAACAAAATCAGTGAACTTGGTGTTGCCGAGGGATGCTCCACAATCACTTTGATCTACAACTTTGCCCAAAACCCAGTCCATACAAGTGTTGAAAAGTGATGGGTCAAGGACGCACCCTTGCCTCACTCCTGTATTAACAGGAAAGAAGCTGGATACACCTCCCCCCACACTTCACAGCACTCTCATTCCCAGAATACAGACCAGTCCTCAAACCAATAGTCCTTGCAGGAACCTCGCGAAGTCGCAGAAGATCCCAGAGTGACTCACAATGCACTGCGTCAAACGCCTTCTTGAGATCAACATAGGCTGCAAGCATCCCCTGTCGAAACTCACGTCGGCGTTCCACCAGGACACGAAGCGCTAGGATACGGTCCGTTGTTGACTCACCAGGCGTAAACCTAGACTGCTGAGGTCTCTGATGCTTCAGCAGATGACTACAGATCCGTGTCAGCAATAGATGGGCAAGCACCTTGCCTGGTATGCTGTGCAGTGTAATACCGTGGTAATTGTTGCAGTCCTGACGGTCCCCTTTCCCTTTCCATATAGGGACGACCGGCCCCCTTTTCCAGTCAGGAGGAATGGTACCTGATTGCCACACGGGAGTTAGGACAGCATGCAACCCGCAGATCATGGCTTCACCCCCAGCTTTAAGGAGCTCCACACTGATATTACAAACACCAGCTGCCTTTCCACCCCTCAGCTTTGCTACAGCCTTTCTGACTTCGTCAAGAGAGGGTGTGGTTTCGTCAATGGGAGGATCAGCATCCACTGCATGTAACCCAGTGGTGTGAAGCTGCTGAGTTGGAGGGTCCACCGTGAAAAACTGCCCAAAGTACTCAGCCCAACTAGCCATCTGCCCCTCCATGTCCGACACGAGGCGCCCATCTGCTGTTCGAATAGCACTCGCCCGAGATGGAGACTTGGAACGGGGCTTCTTCAGGGCTTGGTAGGCGGGTCGGAGATCATTAGCGTTCAAATGACCCTCGACATCCGCAGCGAGACTCCTGGCATACCTCTCCTTGTCTCTTTCCAAGAGGGTTCTAGTCCGGCATGACAGAGCCCTGTGCTGTTCCTGGTTCCCAGCCAGCCTGGCAGCGCGACTCTCCTCAATTTTCTCCAGCGTCTCCGTCAATACAAAACCACGCCTTGATCTCGGGCGCTCCCCAATACACTCCTTGGCAACCTGTATAGTTTCACGTTTGAAGGTATCCCACAGTTATACATGATCCTCGGGGGCACCGAGCACATCAAACCGATTTGAGACTGCCACCGCCTACTCATGGGCACATGTCAAATCTTTCAGTTTCTCAAGATGATGCACAGTTTGCTCTTGAGAGTCTTCTGGACTTGACATGAAGCTTAAGTGTAGCAACAACAAGTCTGTGATCTGTTCCAAAAAACTCAGCACTCCGGTAAACCCTGCAGTTCTGGAGGATCCTCCAACGAGTACTAACGACGACGTGGTCGATCTCCTTAGCTACCCCTCCAGCATTACTATACCTTGTCCAGTGGTGCAGCTCTGGTCTCAGATACCAAGAACCTGCAATTCTGAACCTTCTGGACCTTGCAAAATTCAGAAGCAGATAACTGTTAATGTTTCTGGTACCGGAACCATGGGGACCAACACATAACTCGTAGCCATCTCTCACAGTGCCAGTTGTAGCATTGAAGTCGCCCGAGACATCTATAGCTATCTATAGCTACATATAAAATAGAACATAATCTCTCTCTCTCTCTCTCTCTCTCTCTCTCTCTCTCTCTCTCTCTCTCTCTCTCTCTCTCTCTCTCTCTCTCTCTCTCTCTCTCTCTCTCTCTCTCTCTCTCTCTCTCTCTCTCTTTTGCCTTTTTCTTATCCTCATTTATCTCTTCCCTCCCTTCTCTCTTCTCACCCATCCATCTCTCAATTTTTTTTCATCCATTCTTCCTCCTCCTCCACGTCCATCAACGCGAGGGAAGGAAAACAAAAGTGTTACCTTCGGTAAGAGTAGTGTGTGTGTGTATTCATCTAGTTGTCTAGTTGTATTCATCTAGTTGTATTTTACAGGGCCTGAGCAACGCTCGTATGGCCCCGTCTCCATATCAACATTTTTATCATTCATTTCTAGTGCTTAGTTTTTGGCCGAAGCCAGCACCCCGGAGAGCAGGTCACAAACCCCGGCTAACACCCGGTACCCATTCACTGCTGGGTGGACAGGGGCTCGGGTTTTAAGGAAACAGCCCATCTGTTTCCGCTTCGCCCGGGGATCGAACCCGGGATTTCTCGGTTGTGAACCGAGCGTGCTTCCCCTACACTACGGAGTACTACGGAGTACACGCAAGGCGTGTGTGTGTGTGTGTGTGTGTGTGTGTGTGTGTGTGTGTGTGTGTGTGTGTGTGTGTGTGTGTGTGTGTGTGTGTGTGGTGTGTGGTGTGTGTGTGTGTGTGTTGTGTGTGTGTGTGTGTGTGTGTGTGTGTGTGTGTGTGTGTGTGTGTGTGTGTGTGTGTGTGTGTGTGTGTGTGTGTGTGTGTTGTGTGTGTGTGTGTGTGTGTTAGTGTGTGTGTGTGTGTGTGTGTGTGTGTGTGTGTGTGTGTGTGTGTGTGTGTGTGTGTGTGTGTGTGTGTGTGTGTGTGTGTGTGTGTGTGTGTGTGTGTGTGTGTGTGTGTGTGTGTGAGTGTGTGTGTGTGTGAGTGTGTGCTAACAATCGGCCGATTTTTCAAACATCGAGTTAGGCTAACTTAAGACAAACCATGGCTTTAGACAGACGTATCAGTTTTTTAAGGGGGGTTTAGTCTCCGATTGGTCGAAGACTAACGAAAATCGTATTGGAATTGTTAAACACCCACTACCCTGTCCCCGATCCAAGTCTAATGATATTATATAACCCCCCGGAAAAATGTTTAAGAAACTGAAATGTCTGTCTAAAGCCATGGTTAGTCTTAGGGTAGCCTAAGTCCATGTTTGAAAAATCGGCCGAAAGTGTAGACCGTGGAGCATGGAAGAGGAGAAAAGAAATGCGGAATTATGTCTAATAATGGTCACAAGAGGAGGAGGAATAAGAAAAAGAAATCCATAGTAGAAGTGGTAGTAGTTTATTAATAAAAACATAGTATATACAGGCTTTCGCGGATGGTGTTTGCGCCAGAATCCGTTCATCGAGATTTACCGCGCAGATTTAAATTTGCTTCCCAAGCTATAAAAAAAATCAGAAGGCATGAATCGTATGTCTGACAGCTACGTACATCATCTTGCACACTCACCGGTGTGTGGGAGGGAGGGTTTCCCTCCCTCTCCTCCCTCCATAGGCGGTTGACAGTTTGCATGATTTTGAACTTATAGCCTCCAGCGTTTCCCTACATCCCGTGTTTTTGCCTGTTTTTGCTGGCTTACATAATAGGTGGAAAACATACGGATGGCACAACGATTCAAGCAATCATTGATCTTTACAAGGCTGGGATCAATAATAAAGAAATTTGCAGGCTTAAAGGACTAAAGCTTAGAACAGTGCAAAATTTGATCCGCCGATTTAAGGCTGGCGGAGAGGTGAATCTCCCGCTCCCAAAAAAACAACCTGGGAAACAAAAAAAAACGTGTAACAGAACCAGGAGCGTGTTAAGGGGACAGCTTGATGCCAATCCTAGCCTTACAGCCAGAGAGCTGAAAGAGGAAATTCATACTCTTCTTGGTAATGTGTCGCTTCGTACTGTAAAGGAAACTTTGAAACGTGACCTTGGCTACAGGTGTTACCGGGCGCGGAATAAGCCACTGATAAATGACCGCCAGAGGAAGAAAAGGCTTCACTTTGCAAAGAAATACAGAGATTGGCCTCTCGGCAAGTGGCGGGCTGCGCTGTGGAGTGACGAAAGCACATTTTGTGTTAGTGGAGGAGGACCAGCAAAAGTGTACCGTCGCCCCGGCTCAGACCCCACCGAGCCTCGCTACACACGAAAGACCACAAAACACCCTCCCAGTTTAATGGTGTGGGGTTGCTTTACTTTTCATGGTATTGGGAACTTAGTTATTTTCCCAGTGAACACAACTGTTAACAAAGGTGGTGTATTTTGATCTTTTAAATGACTACCTGGAGGCCTACTTTGAAAAGACACAGGCACAGATTTTCCAACAGGATGGAGCATCCTGCCACACAGCTCGAGAGGCTTGATGTGTGTTGATACAGTGGCTTGATGACTGCAAGATTGGGAGAATAGATGACTGGCCAGGTAATTCTCCCGATATATCACCCATAGAAAAGCTTTGGGCCATCATTAAAGGCAAACTCCGCTCACGTGACACCTCTACACTCCCCAAGCTTGAAATGGAGCTCCGAAAGTGTTGGGAAGAATTTAAGCCTGAGTTCCTTCAAAATCTAGCTGACAGTGTACCACGTCGCCTTCAAAGGGTCATCAAGAGGAAGGAAGGGCTACGCAACGAAATACTAACTACAATTGTAAGTGTTGATATTCTACATTATTTTGTTATAAACATGGTGCGTCATACGGGTAAACATTCCCTTTTCGGAGGCGCGCAGTGATTATCCACGAAACGTATATATATATATATATTATTATATATATATATATATATATATATAATATATATATATATATAAAATATAAAATATATATATATATATATATATATGTATGTATGTATGTATATATATATATATATATATATATATACTTATATATATATATATATATATATATATATATATATATATATATATATAAATATATATATATATATATTATATATATATATATATATATATATATATATATTATATAATATATATATATATATTCAAAACATGTAGGTAACAGTAACGAAACAATACGAAAACAGTTTTTTTTATCCAATATGAAATTAATTAAATGTTCCTTAAAGTGGTAGATGGCAAAATACAATGCTAAATTTAACTGACGCTATTGGTATGTAGTACCAACAGTACAGTGAATTATTTCAGTAAGGGCCGAGTACTTCAGACACATAATCACACAATTCAGTCTAATAAATTTTCTCACATAAAAGCTCAAATATGTTAGTGAACGTTAACATCGGATACCTGTCACGACAGTGTGCGGACAATGAGCAATTTATCAATACGTGTTGTTTTGTTTGAATATTATTGCATTTGACAAACACGTTGCTCACATATTAGACTAGGAATATTATGTGAAAAGGGCCCCAGAAATCACATGAGGGGTAACGGTTTGTTACAAGCTTTCACCCATACTAGGATTGACCCATGGCACCTCCTGAGCAATATTAGCCTGGATGACACTTGATATTTTGATTTGGGACCTCACAGTGGCTTATTTTGTGCAAGAGGCCAATCGTGAAATATCAGATTTTCTCGAGAATACAAAAATGTCAATAAAATGACCAATACTATAGTCACAAACTTATTTTTGGTGTCAAAATGAGCAGAATAATACGCCATATTGTAAAAATATTGGTTTATGCTATATAATTGAGAAACGTTAAAAATAATGGCAAAAACTACTGTAATGGATTCCTAATCCTTTGAATCCTTTATAAACGATAGACGTATCGACTAGATCTGTTGTTTATTGTTGCATCTATGATTCGATATCACGTGCATCAGAATTTTCATCGAGGCCAATTTGGTGAGTTTAACATGTATTTGCCTGCTTCAGAGGCTATTTAAGCTCTTATGTTCATTAATTAGTCATATAACAATCTTGTGTGGCTCGTGATACAGGTGTTATGGTATAATTCGTTACTTACGGCTGTTATATGAAAGAGGCTTAGGCTGATGCAATGTGACACTGAAGCCACCGCCATTACTGTGTTTGTTATTGTTTCGCTGCTACGATGATGATTATATAATATTGTTATAACGGTGCTAAGGTGATTATAAAATATTTTTTAATTAGACGCTGCAGTGTTCCTCTGTACTAAACCTCTTACTAAAACTAAAACTCAAGTACTAAAAAGTACTAAAACTCTGTACTGTACCTCTGTCAGTTGCTATATTTTTTAGTTAATTTATCTCGTGTATACGTGTATGAATATGTGTTGTTAAGGCTGATCATTTCATTTTATTATTTATTTAGCGCAGTTTCTCCTATATAATTTTCTTTGATAGGACTTACCAGAAAACAAGGCAAATCTTACCAAGTTTTTCAGCGATCAAATGATGTTGGAGGCAAAAAAGAGCCGACCCACTTGTGACTTGACCACTGCAGGTGGGTTTGAGGAAGAAACCAAAATAGCATCGTCACAGGGGTCTGATATTGAACAGCTGCAATCATCTCCCGAGGAGGCCAATCAATCAATCATTGGGGGCATACGCCGGGGGGCGCGTCGCCTCGCCCACCCTACGACGCCACTCCCGGGGGTCACCACGCGCGAGTTCCCATGCAGGCTCCTTTCCTATACCAAGCAGCTCTCGACAAGAAACATCAACTTGCCCCAGCCACGAGCCTTGTGGGCGCCCCCTTGGCCTCCTCCACGCCGGATTGTCTCTTACAGATACAACCCGATGGGAAGGATCGGTTTCAGGGTAGCGTGCCACATACCCATATAGCCGAAGTTGGCGCTGACGGACTATGCAGGTAATAGGCCTCGATTCAGTCTCACGGTGCAATCACTGATTTGACACGTAATCATACCAGCGATACCCCATGATTCTGCGAAGACACTTATTACCAAAGGCATTGATTCGTCTATTTAAGTCACTATTTAGTGTCCATGTCTCACAACCATAGAGTAAGACAGGGATCACAAGCGACTTGAAGATCCGGATCTTTGTCCTCCTGCACAGGTACCGACAACGCCAAATACTCCCGCTGAGTGAGTCCATAGCACCGTGGGCTATGCCAATCCGCCGTAAGACTTCTTAACGTGACCCGCCGTCATTATGGACTGCGCTACCAAGGTATGTAAAACTGTCCAAGATCTCGATGTCCTCGCCACACGCATGAATAGAATGTACTGCTTCATCTAGTAAGTCTCCAAACACCTGGACTTTGGTCTTGAGCCAGGAGACCTCAAGTCCCAAAGGCTTTGCCTCCTCGTGCAGCGCCTCGAGAGCAATCACCAGGACCTCCAGCGACTCAGCAAAGATTACTGCATCATCGGCACAAACAAGATCAGTGATCTTGGTGTTGCCGACGGATGCTCCACAATCACTTTGATCTACAACCTTGTCCAATACCCAGTCCATACAAGCGTTGAAAAGTGATGGGGCAAGGACGCACCCCTGCCTCACTCCTGTATTCACAGGAAAGAAGCTGGATACACCTGCCCCACACTTCACAGCACTCTCAGTCCCAGAATACAGACCAGTTATCAAACCAATAGTCCTTGCAGGAATCCCTCGAAGTCGCAGAAGATCCGGCCGAGGAGGCCGATACACGTATAATATTGCATGCTAAGGCGGCCTATATGGATGGATACGAACGGATCATAGTCTCGTGCAGGGACACCGACGTATTGGTACTGCTCACACACTTCGCGGGACAATTAAGTGGAGATCTCTGGATGAGAACTGGCACAAGGCAGGAACGGCGTTATGTGGCTGTGCACGACATACAGTTGACACCGACCATGCAGCGTAACATGCTGGTGTACCATGCGGTTACAGGATGTGACACAGTCAGTCAACCAAGTGAACACGGGAAAAAGACGACATGGAAGGTATTCCAGCAACACGGAGCATTGCTTGATGACCTCGGACGTGGCACGCTGTCAGAATCCACCATACGGAGTGTGGAAGAGTTCTTCTGCTGCATTTACTCACCAGCTTCGGACGAAACTAACATCAACGATGTGCGATACCGTATGTTTCAAAAAGGCACCAAAGACCAATAAAAGCTTCCGCCAAGTCGAAAATGTCTTGAACAACACATCAAACGCGCACACTACCAGGCTCAGATGTGGTTCCAGGCAGATGTACCAATCCCTGAAATCGAGTCGCCCATTGGAAGTGGATGGTACGAGGATGCTACGAGGAGACTACACCCAGACGTCAGTGTGGACGATCCTCTGCCAAACGAGTTCACAGACATAGTCTGCTGCAAGTGCAAAAATTGTGCAACTTCCAGATGCTCTTGTAGGGCCAAGAACTTCAAGTGCATAGCTGCTTGTACCTGTAATAACGGAGTGTGTCACAACCCATATAGTGTGGCAATTGAAACGGACTCTGAGTGACTTAAACACGACATTCTTTCATTTCATTTCATGTACATGTAAACTTGCATATATGCAATGATGCGCCCTTTTTCGTCCATCGTTCACTGCTGCGTTACTTAAATTTTCACTAGATGTATGTTATGTTTGTAATAAGTAATTAAATATACTCATTATTATAGCATAAACCAATATTTTTACAATATGGCTTGTTATTTTGCTCATTTTGACACTAAATATAAGTTTGTACCTGCATTATTGGTCATTCTATTGACATTTTTATATTTTCGAGAAAATCCGATATATCAATATTGGCCCCTTTTCATATACTATTCCTAGTCTATACTCATTATTATAGCATAAAGCAAACTTTTTACAATATGGCTTGTTAGTCTGCTCATTTTGACACCAAAGTAAAGTTTGCAACTGCATTATTGGTCATATTATTGACATTTTTGTATTTTCGAGAAAATCTGGTATTTCGCGATTGACCTCTTGCACAAAATAACCCACTGTGAGATCCCAAATCTAAATATCAAGTGTCAGCCAGGCTAATATTGCTCAAGAGGTGTCATGGTTCAATCCTAGCATGGGTGACCGCTTGTAACAAACCGATACCCCACATGTAAAATTTTGAGATTATATTCCTAGTCTATATTGTGCAACTCCACCTTTCAACTTTCACTGGAAGACTGTGTGACACGAGGCGACATACAGAGGCACAAGTAGACCTCAGAACAATGAATTTAAGCTTTAGTTGAATCTCTCTCTCTCTCTCTCTCTCTCTCTCTCTCTCTCTCTCTCTCTCTCTCTCTCTCTCTCTCTCTCTCTCTCTCTCTCTCTCTCTCTCTCTCTCTCTCTCTCTCTCTCTCTCTCTCTCTCTCTCTCTCTCTCTCCTTCCCCAATATAAACTCCTATTTTAATGTTCTGTATTTATTTTTCTCCTAAATTTTCCTTCGCCTTTTATTTATTGTTATTCGTTACTCTCCTTCCCAATTTCAGTTCTCAATTAACTCCTTTTCTTCTGTCCCTTTCATTTTCTCCTCTCATCATCCTTCGTTTGTGTGACTGCCTTTTGGTCACGCCTGATCTTGTCCTCGAGGCGTCATCAGACACAAGCCCGACTTTGTGTTTCTTCATTGATGACTCGTCCTCTGACTGGGACTCTGCCCTTCGCTTCTTTGGGTTCCCGGGTGACATTCCTGAAGAGCCACAAACCCGCTCTCCCTCTGAGCGAGACATTTTTTTCTTTGGCTCCATTTACAGAATGTTTGCCTTGGACACTGGCGCACTTTGAGGGTAGTCGGCAATATTAAGGATGTCATCGATGGGAATTCCCCAAGTCACCCAAGTTCTAAGATGTCAACTCTAACCTCACTTTTATTTGTCACCAACTCCAACCTTATCTTTACTACAGGGTATATAGGCACCATTATCAGTGTGTTCTTGGCCAATGAGAAGGCTTGGAAGGTGGTTAGGAGAGGTGAGAAGAGAGGTGAAGGCTGGTGAGCTGGTGTAGCTGGTGAAGGAGAGGGTGCTGTTCACCTCAACGCCGGGAATGTTGACCATCGGATGTAAGGGCAACACCTTCCCGTCCAGAAGAATGGGTGGGATAGGAGTGGCTGGGGGGTGATGTCGCCGGGGATCAGCATGACCTGTGTTTTGTCCTGGGCGAGATCAACCTGCCACCGTCGTCCCCATGAGGTGATAGTCTCCAACACTTGGTTGACGATGGTGACAGTAGTGCGGTTTTCTTCCTTCTCTTTCATCTCCTCCTTCTCTATATATCCTACTTCCATCTATATCCCTCATCTTCACTTCTCACTAATATCTACATTAATATGTTTCTACTTTCCCCTTCCCTTCTCAGTATAATGTCCTTCCTATACTGGCTTTCACCTCTTTGACTCACTCTTGCTACTGCACCTTTGGCCCCTTTCGCCTAAGGTTATTTTCAAGGGTTCAATAATCTAGGTAGAGGAGAGGTTGATCGGCGCGGGGAGGAGAGAGGGAGAACGTTTGACTTCAGTACATATTTTTTTTTACCGAAATATACGTTTTAATATTGGCACCATTTCCTTGCTTCTTTCTCTCTTTCAGCAAAGATGGCGATGAAGAGGAGGAGGAGGAGGAGGAAGAGAACGAGGAGGATATGAAAGAAGCTGACAAAGCGGAGAAGGAAGATGAGAGAATGCTGATAATAAAGAATAAAAATAACAATAAAACGAAATGGAGGAACAAGAGGAAGAGGACAAGCAAAAAATTAAAGAAATGGAAGAGGACGTGAAGGAAAGAAAATAATGTTATAATAAAAAAAGTTTTAATACCAAAAAGATTTTTTTTTTTTAGAGCGACCGTGTTTTTGTCTGTCTGTCTGTGTCTTACTGTCCAGTGTCCATGTATCTACTATGTCTGTCTGTCTGTCTTGTTGTGGGTCTATCTATCTGTCTGACTACCTGACTGTCTTCTTTTCTGTCTGGCTATAATATAAAAGAATATTTAAGTAAAAATCACATTAACATATATCACATTAAATCACACACTTGCAAATATTCACCACCTAATTTTTTCTTCTAATTTTATTACCAAATATTATAATAATGAACGAAAGAGCCAGTGTATGTGAACGCAGTCGTAATTAAATCATACGATGCGAACTAAAACAAATTGCATCGAATATAGGTAAAACAAAAAAGAAAAAAAAGAAAATAGCTGTGGAAAGGTTTGCAAAATATCTGATAACCAAATTATCTTCGCGTGGAATTTACTTATTGCGAGTAAATTTCACACCAATGTTTTTGGACATCCTGCTGTGATGAGAACAACACACTAATGTTTCCTCCTTTCCTCCTACTTTTATACTCAATACACATTTTTTCGTAAGGCAACGCCACAAACTCCTCTCCCAAGGTAACTTTTTTCCACCTATATTCCTTCTCCGTTTCTCCTTTTCTTTCATCTTTCTTAATTTTATACTCCTACTTCTCTATCTCTCTCCCTCTCTTCCCTTTCTTTATTCCTTCCTCCCCTTTTTCACCTATAAATGATCTTGTCCTCTCCTTCCCTTTATCTCCCTGAAGATAAAATACCATGGGAAAGAGCTAACCAGAGTGAAGACAGAGGGATAGAGAAAACAATACACGTCACGGCTATTATTAATAGTAGTAACTGTATACTTTCTGCCTCTATAGATCTTTACAAGTGTTTGTGGGCCCTTCGGACATATGTATTAATTTTTGTAGTAGTAGTATATATTAGACACCATGTGATTGCAAACTCCAATCGTGTTGTTGCTGTCGTTGGTCACTGGTCAAAGTGCCTCGGGGTAGACCACGTTACGTGTGATTCCAACACACACACTCACACACGCACACAAACGGTAAGTCCATGAGTCTACGGAATTAGTGAAATACGGCATGACGTTACCGCAGAGGTAATTCCTGTAATATAATCTCTGAGAAGTGTTTTTAGCCCAAAACGCCCCTGTAAAATCATTCAATCGACATGAGAATATGCCGCTTGCAACCTACGATTTATTTGCGATTTTTTGAGCCTACTCTCATCAAAATTGAATTTAAAGTCTCGGCTACACAAAACAGACACACACACACACAGACACACGGCTACTCCTATGGTATATTAGACAAGTGTTTGTGGGACCTTCGGACCCATGAATTGATGTTTGTAGTAGTAGTATATATTAGACAACATGTAATTGCAAACTCCAATCGTGTTGGTGCTGTCGTTGGTCACTGGTCAAAGTGCCTCGGGGTAGACCACATTCCTTGTGATTCCAACCCTTTGTGTTCCGTGTGATTCTAACACACACACACTCACACACGCACACAAACGTCCATGAGTCTACTGAGTTTGTGGAATGCGGCAAGACGTTATGGCAGAGTTTTTCCTGTAATATAATTCTCCTAAAGTGTGTTTAGCCCAAAACCCCACTTCAAAAGTATTTAATCGACATGGGACCCAGCCGTTTACCACTTACGGCTTATTTACGACTTTTTGAGCCTACTCTCATCAAAATTGAATTTACAGTTTCGGCTACCCAAAACAGACAGACAGACAGACAGACAGAAAAACAGACAGACAGACAGACAGACACATGGCTACTCCTATAGTATATTAGATTAGCCTCGCGCACCCAATGCCCTGTGAAGTTTGTCATGTCCCGACTTTGCTCTGTTGAAATGTTTGTGTAGACATGTTAAGTTGTGAAGTTATATTGGTCCGTGTTTGTGTTTTGTGTGTGTGTGTGTGTGTGTGTGTGTGTGTGTGTGTGTGTGTGTGTGTGTGTGTGTGTGTGTGTGTGTGTGTGTGTATGTGTGTGTGTGTGTGTGTGTGTGTGTGTGTGTGTGTGTGTGTGTGTGTGTGTGTGTGTGTGTGTGGTGTGTGGTGTGTGTGTGTGTGTGTGTGTGTGTGTGTGTGTGTGTGTGTGTGTGTGTGTGTGTGTGTTGTGTGTGTGTGTGAGAGAGAGAGAGTGTGAGAGAGAAGAGAAAAGAGAAAGAAAATAAGGGAGCAATAGAAAAAACAGGAGAGTAACAGAATGAGATATAGGGGCAAGGGGGGAAAGACATATATTTCTGCCCGTAATCATGCCAAATCTATACTTCACCTTACCAAAAACTCTTTCATTTATAGAAAATGTAAAAATCTTTCTGAATCAAATTCCTCTCATGACTTCTGGCATCTAGCAAATAACATCTCTAACAATATTTCTGCTTCATCTTTCCCTCCTATGCTTCACCCAGATGGCTCCACAGCTGTCTCATCTATTTATAAAGCTGAATTCTTCGCTCAAACCTTTGCAGAAAATTCCACTCTAGTTGATAAAGGGCTTGTTCCTCCTTCTCCTCCACCCTCTGACAATATTATACCTTTTATTAAGATCCTTCGTAATGATGTTTTCTTTGCCCTTTCTGGCCTAGATCCTCGGAAGGATTAAGGGCTATTCAGACGAACGGGCGTGCCCGGCGGGCAGCGCGGTCGGCGGACAAATTGTGCCGGGCATGCCCGTGAATGTTGTCCACACGGCAGAGTCAATGAATGGGCGGGGGTGCCCGACGATGCCAGTAGGTTGTTGAGTGTGGTATAATACACCTGGTACCCAGTACTACTGCGAAGAATGTATTGTGTAGCATAATTGTTGCTATGTGTAAAAAGTGCCTGATGTGAACCGTGTTACAACGATGTGATAAGTGGGAGGCAAGCCTTCTGTGGATCCACTATGTTCACTTGCGTCTGGCAGCGTCGTAGCTCCTCTAGCCACCGGCCACTGCCTGATGATTTCGCTCAACGGGAGATCGGGCATTTCGATGGTTTGCCCGTCATATGTGCCCGATGACGGGCATGCCCGCCGATCAGGCCCGCTCGTCTGGATAGGCCTTAACGATCCTGACGGAGTCCCTCCTATTGTTCTCAAAAACTCTGCTTATGTGCATGCACCTTGCCTGGTCAAACTTTTACGTCTTTGTCTATCTACTTCCACCTTTCCTTCTTGCTGGAAGTTTGCTCACTTCCAACCTGTTCCCAAGAAGGGTGACCGTTCTAATCCTTCAAACTACCGTACTATAGCTTTGACTTCCTGCCTTTCTAAAGTTTTTGAATCTATACTTAATAAGAAGATTCTTAAGCATCTATCTGCCCACAATCTTCTATCTGTTCGTCAGTACGGTTTCCGTAAAGGGCGATCTACGGGCGATCTTCTAGCTCTCCTAACTGAATCTTGGTCATCCTCTTTTAGGGGTTTCGGTGAAACTTTTGCTGTTGCCCTTGACATATCAAAAGCTTTTGATAGAGGCTGGCACAAATCTTTAATTTCCAAACTACCCATATTCGATTTCTATCCTTCTCTCTGTACCTTCATCTTAAGTTTCCTTTCAAACCGTTCTATTGCAGCTACTGTAGACGGACATTGTTCTTCTCCTAAATCTATCAATAGTGGTGTTCCCCAGGATTCTGTCCTATCACCCACTCTCTTTCTATTATTCATTAATGATCTTCTTTGTCTAACTCAAAGCCCTATCCACTCCTACGCTGATGATTCTACCCTGCATTTTTCAACGTCTTTTAATACACGTCCAACTAAACAGGAACTAAGTGATTTACGGAGAGATGCCACCGAGCGCCTAACTTCGGATCTTTCTATAATTTCTGATTGAGCAAAGCAAACCTTGTTTTGTTCAATGCCTCAAAAACCCAATTTCTTCACCTACCTACTCGATAAAACCTACCAGATAACTATCCCCTCTTCTTCAATGACACTCAACTATCTCCTTCTTCTACCATGAACATTCTAGGACTATCCTTTACTAAAAATTTGAACTGGAAATCTCACATCTCTTCTCTTGCTAAAACAGCTTCTAAGAAGTTAGGTGTCCTGTGGCGTCTGCGTCCTTTTTTTTTCTCCCTCCCAGTTGCTTGCTCTGTACAGGGGCCTTATCCGCCCATGTATGGAGTATGTCTCACATTTTTTTTTTTTTTTTACATGTTGTGCCTATAGCGCCTGTGGGCAGTGGTGACCCAGGGCTCGGATGGTAGACTCTGGAGGTTCACTTTAGGGCTGCTGTGATGGTTGGCCCTCGCCCGTGGTGGCGCAGGCAGGATTCCTATAGTGACGCCTGTGATTAGAGGCTCATGCCGACCCCCTGTGTCCTCCGAAGCACTCACAATCGAAGGTAGAGTTGATGGGCAGGGCCTGTGGGTGTTCTTAGGCCACTCGACGGTGCAGAAAGGTTTTGGGTTTCTTCGGGGATCGAGCTCGGGTCACCGAGAACGCTAGTCGGAGACGCTAACCACTCCACTACCGCCTCCCCAAAGTTGGGGATGATCCACTCATACAGCTCTCCTAGACAGGGTTGAGTCAAAAGCTGTTCGTCTCATCAACTCCCCTCCTCTGACTGACTGTCTTCAATCTTAGAATCATCGCCGGAATGTTGCTTCTCTTGCTATCTTCTACCGTTATTTTCACGCCCACTGCTCTTCTGAACTTGCTAGCTGCATGCCTCCCCCCCTCCCGCGGCCTCGCTGCACAAGACTTTCTACTCATTTTCATCCCTATTCTGTCCATCTTCCTAATGCAAGAGTTAATCAGTATCTTTAGTCTTTCATTCCTTTCACTGGTAAACTCTGGAACTCTCTTCCTGTTTCTATTTTTCCACTTTCCTACGACTTAAGTCTTTCCAAGAGAAGAGTAACAAGAAACCTTCCGAACTAAATTGACACACCCATTTATATTTATATTTTCTTGCTGTCTTCTTTATAGGGAATGGCAACTAAGCGGGCTTTGTGTTACCTATTTTTGTTGTGCCCTTGGTCAGTCCTTTGTGATGTTAAAAAGAGACGATAACAATCTAAAGTGGGACAATAGTAAGGGAGCATATAAAAAAGTCACACTCTATCTGCCTTTCTGCCTTTCATTTTATTCTTTCATTTTTTTTTATCTTACACACAACCACTTTTTAGCAGGGAAACATAGTAGAAAGGCAAGCAGCTAGAGAAGCAGGCAGGTAGTGGAAGAGTAAGCAGGCAGGTAGCGTGTATTAGCAGGTGTGAGTACAAGAAGGAGTTGTCCTAAGGTGAAATTTATATATATATATATATATATATATATATATATATATATATATATATATATATATATATAATATATATATATATATATATATATGATATGCCGCCATTCTAAAGTTTTCCCTTGACGTCATCTGTAGCAGTCGATCATTCCCCTTTTCCCCATTTTCTTTATATTAATCTCCCATATTGTTTTTCTTCCTTTATTGGGATTAACCTGTTTATAGTTATATTGCGTACGTAGTCTTAATTTCTTTAGTTCTTTGTTTATTACTTTCTTTTTGTATATCTGTGCATTCTCGATCAATAGTTTTTATTTGGTACTAATTTGGTTCCTGGATATAATAAGATTTTTTTTTATTTATTTACTCCTAGTTATTAGTGTTTATTTTCAGTTTTATCAAATCAGTTCTTTCCTAAACTCTAATTCTGCTTACGTTATCTTTTTCATATTTTCCTTGTTTTCAATTCTACGAAAAATCATCGCTATTCTCCTACGGTTCATATTATCATTATCATTATCATTATCATTATTATTACTAATATCATCATTGTCATTAGTACTATTAATAGCATCAATGTATTATCACCACCATTATTAATCCTACTAGAATTATTATTAATATAATTTTCTCATCATTTCCACTTTTCAGTTTTCGACAACATCGCCATCTCTCCAGTCAAGCCTCGTCTGTCCTCATGTTTCCTCCTCATAAGCCATTCAGGCCACGAATCTCATAATTGCCTCACCTCCCTTTTCTTACCTTTCTTTAACGTTCCACGAAGACCCCACGACAGTAATGGAATACAGGATTGTTTTGCCTATATTCCTTCCTCTCTCTCATGATTTTTTTCTCTTATATCACTAAGATCATTATTGGTAATTGAGGAATATATGAATGGCAGGGTGACGTAGTATAATGATGAATGAATGAGTGAATGATGATGATAATTATAATTACATCTATAATTAGAGGTGGACCGGATGTCGATGTTTCCCTATTTGCGAATGCGGATGTTGATGTGGATATTTATTTCCAATATTTGCGGAGGAGGATGCGGATTTTTCTAGCCAACAAGAGTTTTAGCCACAAAATATTGAAATTTTAAGATTTTTATTTATTTTACATATATATCTATGGCGTGTGTAGGCATTGACCTACAGGGCTGTGATGGTAGGCCCTGGAGGTTCACTTGAGAGCTTTGATCGTTGACCCTCGCCCGTGGTGGTGCAGGCAGGATTTTTATAGTGACGATTGTAATTAGAGCCTCATGCCGCCCCCCTGTGTTCTCCGATGTACTCGCAATCGAAGGTAGATTGCGTATACAAGCTTGATGGGCAGCATGTGG
>JACEEZ010019619.1:252921-265421 GCA_016584305.1 Chionoecetes opilio
TTTCCTTGATATATGTAGTTTTTATGTTTGGTATCTAATGTTTCTTCTTCAAAATAGTTTTGTGCTTAGGTGAGGCAGCTTCACATCTTTGTTTGTGTCTAGGTATTCTCCCCCCCCCCCCCCCCACACACACACACACACACCAGAAACAGCATCTCATTATCAGTGATTCACAAGCCTATTTTATAGTGTGTAAATTTCTTGCGGCGAAGGTCCGGTGATAACAGACAGCGCTTGTTTAAACCAGCTGTGGCTTGTTGGTTGGACATTATTCTCAAGTATATTTCATGTTTCGTCGTTTAGTGTTCGCAGTTGTTGAATTATTTTTTGTCCTCTTGTATGCAGGCGGGTATTAAGAGGTTTCACATTAGCTTGCCTATGTAGTTCAATGGTGTTTCTCGTATAGGGATATTTTTCGTTGTAGGTAAATCTTAATGCCTTGTTTTGAATTCGCTGTAGTTTTATTATTTGTGTTTTGGATACTGGTATTAGTGGGGTGATGGGGTATTCTAATATGGGTAGAATATGGACTTGTACCAGGTGTAGTTTGATTTTTTCATTTAATGCTTGAAATTTTCTTAATGTTGATAGTGCCTGGAGTGTCTTCCGTCTTGTTTCTTGAATATGTGTTGCTATACCAGAGTGCCCTATATTGAGCCCTAGTATTTTCTCTTTTTTCTCGTAAGGTATTATTTCCCCGTTAATAATGACGTTTTCTTTTTTTCTTTTGGCCAGAGGTATTATAGTAAATTTTGTTTGATTTGTTCTTATTTTCCACAAATTTTCATAATTGTTAATTATAAATATTTCTGAGGTGACCTTTCATGCCATTAGGTTTATAGATTTTCCCGGGTATGATATAACTTGGGTTATGTCATTGGCATATGCAACGTTTATGCAGTCCACGGCAGGTTGAGGTAGATCAGATGTATATGTTGTATATAATGCTGGAGATATAACGCTGCCTTGTGGTACTCCACTCTTTTATCTAAATGTTATTCCTTTGTGGATTTCTTGTACTATTTTTGCTTTCCAGTTGACTAAAAAGCTGCAGAGATTTTTTTCCATGAATGGAGGCAGGTCTAGTTGTAATAGTTTATATTTCATTCCGTTGTGCCACACTTTATCGAAAGCCTTCGACACATCTCGAAGCACGACGCAGCATTGTTTTTTGCGAGATGTTATTGGGCGATGGTTTCATATATTATAGTTAGGGCTGTCTGCGTGCTTCGTTTGCTCCTGAATCCGTGTTGTGAGTCTGGTAGGAGATTATTTGCTTCTATATGATGCCTTAGTCTTAAGTTTATGATTCCTTCGTATATTTTCCCCGGAACCTCTAACAGAGAAATGGGTCTGTAATTCAATGGATTTTCCTTTTCTTTTCCAGCCTTCGGTATCATCTTGAGTGTTGCCTGTTTGAATTTCTTCGGGAAGTGTCCCATGAAAAGTGAATGGTTGAATATTTCAGCCAGTCTTGCAATTGCATTCTCAGGTAGGTTAGTTAGTATTATTTTATTTATTTTGCTGTCTCCGGGGCTACTGTTTTTTATTTTCTTAATTATATTTCTAATATCTTGAACATTAATTATTGTATTGAGCGTGTTCGTTCCTGTCAGGTTATCGATACTTGAAGCGTTGTTGGGTTGGATTCGTTCATAGTTGGCTTGAATGAAATGATTTATCCTGGTATCATTTTCCCGATCAAAGTCTGCGTTTTCAGCCGGTGATATATCGAAGACTTTTGACCATATATCTCTAAATACCGTTTCTTGTTCTTTACTAGAATGATATTTTTGCCCGTTAGATGTCAGATAAGGTGTGTTGGTTTGATCTGCTCCTCTGAACTTTTGTATTTTTTGTCAAAATTTGTGTGGGTCTTTGTACTTTCTTGCTAGGTTTCGTATTAATTTATTCCAGTTGTTGTTAGAGCTGTTCCTCAGCTCTTCCTTCAGCTTTTGTCTTAGAAGCTTATATGCTCTATAGCTGCCTGGGGTCCATCCTAGTCTTGTAGCGGTGTGCTTGAGGTTCATGTAGTGCCACTGTATTTCTTTTGTTTTTGCATTTGTAATTGGTTTTTGTATAGTTTTGAAATATTTGACAGGGATTGTAGATGTCATAGCTTCTAGAATGGTAGCATACCATTCCTCTATTGATTTATCTATATCTGTACCATTCGGGGTTTCGAGGCTTCTGAATCCGGCCTGCTTCTGTTTGTATTGTAGTCTTAAATTTATCCCAGTCGGCTCTTCGTACATCTAGTTATGGTGGTATGGGTTGCGTAATTGCGTCTGTTGTTAGTGTTAATATTATAGGTGTGTGGTCTGATTTTGTAAGTGGTCCAGGTTCAATTCTTAGGTTTTGATAACTTTGGTTGTTACCTAGTATTATATCTGGTGTACTGTAGCTGTTAGCTGATATGTAGGTAGGAAATGCTGGGCCTATGTGTATTAGTTTGTTGCTTGTTAGAAATCTTTCGAGTCCTTTGCCGACGGCGTTATTAAAGTAGTCTCCTAGTAGTTGATGCTTTGCGTTCATATCTGCTATTATGTAGGTTGGGTTGTTCATGCTTGCGATTTTGTGGATATCCGGAAATGGCAAGTATGGCCTTCTTGGTGGTAACTATGTGGTTGCTAGATTTATTTCACCTTGCGTAGTTTCTATTTTGACCATTAGTATATCCGTGATGAATTCATCGTCTATCTTGTGTATTATGGTGTTCCTGACTGCTATAGCGCATCCTCCATTTCTTTCATTACTGGTGTTTTTCATGTAGGTGGTATAACCCTGGATCTTTATGTGGGTGAGTGGGTGAGCATGAGTGGGTGCAGTGCGAACAGCTATTTAAAGAAGTCTGGTGGCCTCGCGCGTGAGCGGGCGACGGTCATTGGTGGATGGTTTCTGCTCCTCCTTGCTTTGCGTCTTTGCGGGTACCCTTTGATCTTCTCATGCTTGGGAGAGCTTGTATGTCGTGTGCTTGTACGTTAAGCTTGGGATTATTATCTTTTATATACAGTGCTTCTAAAATTGGAAGTCGCCGTACATCTGCGCACATGTCGACCATTTCTGTTATTTCTACAAAACAAATGTTTTGTGATGGTGATGCCGTGTTTCTCTAGTAAGTGACTTTTTGTGGCTCCGGAAGTTAAGTGGCAAGTAAGACGTCGATACAGCTTCGTTGTCGTCATGCCGATGTAGGAGGATTTCAGTTTCCTTGTATGCACGTGATCCTATAAACGAAATAGGACTTTAGGATTGTCTCTTTCGTCTGGCTTGGGCGTTCTCGGAGAAGGAGGCTGCTGGCTTTCTTGTTTTTGCAATATATTTATAGTTATATTCTTCTATCTGGGTATGTAGATTTCACAATACGGTTGACGATTTGTGTTATTATTCTTTTTTCTTCCTTGTAAGCGGTGGGGAAGAAGGCCCGGCAAAAAAACAGTTAGGTCTTGGCTCTTTTCTGTGGCGTTAGGATTGCACCAGCTCTCCATAATTTTCTTGGTCTGACGGTTGAAGTCTCTTTCACTGAAGCCGTTGTTAATGAGGACTTGAGTAGATTGCTCGATATCTTTGTGTACGAGCTGCCACGTACTAAGACAGAGACAGAGACAGAGACAGAGACAGAGACAGAGACAGAGAGACCAAACAACTAAACACACAACACATACCATACAGTCCATACACACACAAAGAAATAAGAAAAAATAATACAAACAAAGCTGCAACATAATCAGCTACACACACACACACAGACACACACACACACACACACAGACACACACACGCACACACACACACACACACACACACACACACACACACACACACACACACACACACACACACACACACACACACACACACACACACACACACACACACACACACACACACACACACCATATTTTACATGATGAAATGACCATCTAATATAAATGTTGGCGTAGCAAGCATCAAAACATTACTGCCAGCGCGTCCCTCACCATCGCAAAAAACTAATATTTATGCGTTCAATAAAATAACATTGATAGCGGATAAATGTAATGTAATGTAAATACAACGAAGGAACATGGAATAAAGGAAACCATTATAAATATATATTAAAGGGATGTGACCAGGTGGTTTGAAACATGTATATAATTTTATTAATAATAATATCATTGAAATTATCCTTATTAAGTTTTCTATTCATTTTGCTAGTCAATTGTTGGGGTAAATTTAATGCTTGAGTGAATTTCAATGGAGATTTTGCTATGCCTTTTTCTTGTTTCTTGCGCGCACGCGCGTGTGTATGTGTGTGTGTGTGTATGCACACTTGTGTGTGTGTGTTAGAGAGAATCACAATACCGAGTGACCAGTGAAAACACACACACACACACACACACACACACACACACACACACACACACACACACACACACACACACACACACACACACACACACACACACACACGTTGTACTCCGTAGTGTAGAGGTGTACTCCGTAGTGTAGAGGTGTACTCCGTAGTGTAGAGGTAGCACGCTCGGTTCACACCCGAGAAGTCCCGGGTTCGATCCCCGGGCGGAGCGGAGACAGATGGGCTGTTTCATTAAAACACGAGCCCCTGTCCACCCAGCAGTGAATGGGTACCGGGTGTTAGCCGGGGGTTGTGACCCGCCTCCCGTGGTAATGGCTTCGGCCAACCCTAAGGATGAATGATAAGAATGTTTATATGGAGACGGGGTCATACGAGTGCAGCTTAGGCCCTGTAAAATACAGCTAGATGAAAACAACTAGATGAATACACACACACACACACACACACACACACACACACACACACACACACACACACACACACACACACACACACACACACACATATAAAATATAAGGAAGTGAAATAACGAAAACGACCTTAACATTTAAATTATAACGAACAAATCGTACAAGTCACCACCACCACCGCCGACTTCGCGGGATTCCTGCAAGGAGTATTGGTTTGATGACTGGGTTGTACTCTGGGACTGAGAGTGCTGTGAAGTGTGGGGGAGGTATATCCAGCTTCTTTCCTGTTAATACAGGAGTGGGGCAAGTGTGCGTCTTTGCCCCATCACTTTCCAACACTTGTATGGACTGGGTATTTGAGAAAGTTGTAAATGAAAGTGATTGTGGAGCATTCCTTCGCAACAACAAGGTCACTGATATTGTTTTTGCCGATGATGCAGTAATCTTTGCTTAGTCGCTGGAGGTCCTGGTGATGGCTCTCGAGGCGCTGCACTAGGAGGCAAAACTTTTGGGACTTGAGATCTCCTGGCTCATGACCAAGGTCCAGCTGTTTGGAGGCTTACTAGATGAAGCAGTACAGTCTCTTCATGGGTGCAGCGACGACATTGAGGTCTTGGAAAGTTTTACATACCTTGGTAGCGCAGTCCATAATGACGGCGGGTCACGTCAAGAAGTCTTACGGCGGATTGGCATAGCCCACGGTGTTATGGACTCGCTCAGGTGGAGTATTTGGCGTTGTCGGTACCTGTGTAGGACAAATATCCGGATCTTCAAGTCGTTTGTTATCCCTGTCCTACTCTATGGTTGTGAGACATGGACACTAAATAGCGACTTGAAGAGGCGAATCGATACATTTGGTAATATGTGACTACACAGAATCATGGGGTATCGCTGGGATGATTTCGTGTCCAATCAGCGATTGCACCGTGCGAGTGAATCGAGGCCTATTACCTGCATAGTCCGTCAGCGCCAACTTCGGCCATATGGGCATGTGGCAGACTACCCTAAAACCGATGCTTCCCGTCGGGTTGTATCTGTAAAAGACAATCTGGCATGGAGGAGGCCAAAGGGGCACCAACAAGGCTTGTGTCTGAGGCAAGTTGATGTTTCTTGTCGAGAGTTGCTTGGTATGGGAAGGGAGCCTGCATGGGGACTCGCGCGTGTTGACCCCCGGGAGCTGCGTCGTGGTGGGCGAGGCGACGCGCCCCGCGGCGTATGCCCCCAATGATTGATTGACTGAATCGTGCGAAGGACACACATCTACTAGGAAGCGTGGGCATTTATCTATGTAACTTATATAAAAAAAAATTACGGCTTTCTATAAGCCTTGAATGAGTACTGAACGCATTGCAGCTCCAGTGAATATATTGTAAAGTAACATAACCACCATCACAACCTGCCTGTGTGATGCTTGTGCTGCAACACCTTCACCGCAGCACTCCTCACCACCACCACCACTACCACTACCACCACCACCACCATCATCACCACCACCACTACCACCAGCATCACCACCGACGCCGCGTCCCCCCTCCCCCCCACCATGGTGAGTAATCCTCCCTAAGCCAGTCTTTCGCTTACACGTCCAACAAAACCGCGGCCGTGAAACTCAGCACTTCCATCAACAAAAGTCAGGAATAGTACACACTACCAAATTTAATGTCACTACGAACATACAAACATAAGAAATATCAAATTGGATCTCGTTGGTTCGCATTCACGTGCACAGGAAAACATTCAACATTTTTCACCTTCAATATGTATAAAATGTATATAAAAGTTGGTAGGCTACGTGGACGGATATATAATATGTACCCACAACAAAGCTGAGAACACAAAGGTATCCCTCAAAACAAAATGCAATAAATGAACACAGTTATTCCAGGAAGGAGAAAAAGCAATGTTAAAACGATGTAGGTCGTGTTAAGTAACAGGAACTGCCACGTATAGGTTTCACGGCCTCTTGTAGCTTCCTTATGTTCTTATGTTCATAAAATGGGGGCAGGCAAGGCCGCGGGATGAGGGTGAAGGATAAGTATAATAGGGTGAACGGTATAAAGGGGAAAAGAATAAAGGGGAAGTATATAGTTCTATACTGTACTCACACGTGCGCCATCTCGTGAGCGATGATGAAGGCGGAGGTGAGTCCCTCGTCCCGGTTGAGGGTGCACGAACGCTCCGGCTGACACACACCCGACACGGGCGCATAGCCGGAGGGGCCACCAAGGTCCACCCGCGTCACCCACACCCCCAGGTCGTGACGGAGCGCCGAAGGGGACACGCGGTGGAGTCGTTCTGCCCACCTGTTCACCGCCTCCAGGGACTTCTTGGCCTCGCCCTCCCGCACCTATAAGAGGAAAAATGGGCGTGAAGGAGGATGTGAGGGCGTCTGGGTGTGTATGTGTGTGAGGGGAGGGTAGGGAGGCGGAGAAGTAAGTATTGGAGGGGAGATAGGATGAAAAAAAGGGATGGGGTGATAAGATATAAGATATTTTGATCCTATCTAGACACTTTGCAAGTAACAACTACAAGGTTATTGACTATAGTCAATTCAAGAACCTTAGAGCCAAACTCTCCTCCCCCGAGGAGGAGCATGCCAGGCCAGCTTCGCTATGGTCTCTTATTGGTTGAAAAAATTCAGTGGAAATCGAGCATCCTACAGTCCTTCGTTATTTCTTTAAAAACGCACCATATATTTGCTTTGAGTGCATGAAAGTCCTCGATTCACCATCGTTAGTAAATGTGTTATCACATGGACACAAAAGTAAGCCAGATACTCTTCATGAAGACGAGATATTGAGAGGGAAATATAAAGGTTCGTTAAATTCTGAGTGAGGGAGGAGGTGAAGAAAGTCAACTGAGGGCGCTGTGACCTTTTAGAGGTGAAACAAGTAAACCCTTAACCTGACCTGTCCCCCCAGCGCTAATGACCTCAGGCCTCAGGCTCCCTACCCGGCCATGCCTTGAGGCGATATAGCAGGTCACCACATCGGAATAGACGTGAGAGAGAGAGAGAAAGAAAAAAAAATACAACAATGATTCAATAATTGTTCTCCTTCCTCCTCTTCCTGATGTCATAATTGCATCATAAGCTTTAAAAATGACTAATAATTAGAGGAGCGAGGTCATTAAGTAGATATAAAAATTATATTTTTCTGTTATTTATATAACTGTGTGTGTGTGTGTGTGTGTGTGTGTGTGAGAGAGACGTGAGTCAAGGTCCTAAGGGATTAACAGGGGCATGTGGGAGGTAATTACCTGCGGCTCGCGACCCAGACGATATTTCAGGTCACAGGTGAGAGACGCGAACACCTAGCGCTGTTGCCACGAGAATTTCACCCTAACTATAATAATTCAACAAGGGCTGTATTTTACTTTTGTGTGCTTTACGGGTCTCATTATAGCTAAACAAGTTGAAGAAAGGACAGGAGTCCTTTCTTCTAGGAGGAGAAAGAAAGGAGTCAAGGACAAATTAAGGGATTAACAAAGGGATGTGGGAGCCTGGGAGATCAGAACGTTATCTGGGAATGGGGAAGGGAACCACAGGGGTGGGGAAGTGTTTAGTGTATATTTTGACGGCAAACCCTCCACCACGCCATCACCCAATCAAGAGGAAATCAGGATATGAGAAGCTCCACCTCGTGGGAGGGGCATGTGGTTCTAGCGTTCTTGAATTGACTATATACAAAGCGCCAACGCGTCAGGACAAACTTGGTGGACTCGAACCGCTGACCGAATGCGCAGGGACGCTGCACACGCAAGTTCACGACTCTACCAACCATGCTAACCTGACGGGTGGATAGGGTGAAGTAATGAAAGAAGGGGAGAAGAGATAGTGTCATATGGGAAGATAGAGAGAGAGAGAGAGAGAGAGAAGAGAGAGAGAGAGAGAGAGAGAGAGAGAGAGAGAGAGAGAGAGAGAGAGAGAGAGATACTTTGATACTTGATAGTAATTTCGGCCTAGTCTATAATAATATAAGTGAAAGTGTGTGTGTGTGTATCTGTGTGTGTGTGTGTCTTTCTGTCAGCGATAGGTGCCACCCCCTGTGGCGGAATCCCATCATATGTCACAGTTTTGGAATCAGGTTGACCAGGGGAAGGTTTTAAGCCCACTTATAGGAAGATCCGATCACTTTTTTTTTTTTTTTTTAGCAGCCTATTAGCCAGAACTGTAAAGAAAAAAAAGTGGGTTGCGAGAATTGAGGAAACCTTGATGTAGGGTAATGGGTAATAGGTGAGTGAATGGGTGGGGTGATGGGTAATGGGGGTGGGGTGATGGGTGAGTGAATGGGTGGGGGGTGATGGGTGATGGGTGAGGGAATAGGTGGGGGGTGATGGGTAATGGGTGAGTGAATGGGTGTGTGGTGATGGGTAATGGGTGAGTGAATGGGTGTGTGGTGATGGGTAATGGGTGAGTGAATGGGTGGGGGATGATGGGTAATGTGTGAGTGAATGGGTGGGGGGAATACATACATTTCAGGAAAGTTAGAAGGGGCTATCTGGAGAGTCTGTGTTTGGTGGGCCGAGGTGGTGGGTAATGGGTCTATCTGGAGAGTCTGTGTTTGGTGGGCCTATGGCCCACCAAACACAGGTAGTGGGCCGAAGGCCCACCAATAGCCCTCCGCAGGAGCTAGCCAAAAAGTCCGCCCGGAGGGCGGCTTTGCTTTCAGGAAAGTTAGAAGGGGCTATGATGTGAATGGGTTGGCGTTAATACATACATTTCTACATCCATGATTTCAGGAAAGTTAGAAGGGGCTATCTGGAGAGTCTGTGTTCGGCCCGCCAAACACAGGTGGTGGACCGAAGGCCCACCAATAGCCCTCCGCAGGAGTTAGCCAAAAAGGCCTCCCAGAGGGCGGCTTTGCGGCTAGTGTAATATAATAATGTTCATAATCGATTATACAGTCATACAAGTCATGGTCCATTAAGCCGAAGCTCTTTTATGGACCTCAACCATGATATTTTCGTTGTCTTTCGTGGACACGAGTGGACTATTGATATACATTGATATACATAATAAATTCAAGCAATAAGATAAGTAATGATAACAATAACCGTAATGTTAGTAATGGGAATATTAATAATAAGAAAGTTAATAATGGTAGTAGTGAAATAATAATAATAATAATAACAATACGAATCTGCTTACAGTTCCAGGTGATTTCATCCCAGCAGCGCGCGGACAACAGGAATTTCCTTTGACCATGCTTACACGCCTCCGCGAGAAAGCTGGGATGCTTTCTCCTGTCCCTACATCTCGACACAGCCTCACAACCAGGTATGTCCCACCCGAATTACAGGACAGTCATTATGTTTTTCTCCGCAGAGATTTGCTCCGTACGCCGCTTCAGAAGCCTTATGAGGGACCCTTTCGAGTCCTGCACAACGACCCTAAGGCTTTCATCATTGACTACGGCGGCCGACACGAGATTGTCTCAAACTTATCGCCTCAAGCCAGCACACCTAGATGTCGACAAGCCGGTGATGGTAACGCAATCCTGACGCAGAGGACGTCCACCATCACGACAGACCCCGCCCTCAAATCGACCAACTGCAACCCGAAGCACAAGATCAGGGTGCCTCTCTCAACAGCCTAACCGCCTCCGGTACGGTACTCCGGTGCTGAGGGGGGGGGGGGGTTATGTGGCGGCTCGCACCTATGAGGTTTCGAACCGTCGCTCATCCAGCTCGAGCTCTCTCGCCACCAATGCCTCGGACCATCGTTCACCGAGCTCGAGCACACTCGTTAGCCTGGCGTGATCGAGGTTGACCAATCAACGCCGACCAGGGAGGAGAGGTGCTGGGGAACGCTTGCTGATGGAAGGGTATTCACCTCACAGCCAACACGTCCAAACCAAACCACCTCTCTTGTACTTATTGTTGAGCTGTGTTACTTGTCCAGTAAACTGCATCGCTTCACTAAGTGTTTTCATCAGAACCGCTACATATATATTATATATATATATATATATATATATATATATATATATATATATATATATATATATATATATACATATATACAGTTAGCGCCATTCGACTTTAGAACTTTCGGTGACGTGAGCGTCATATTTCAAAAAAACTGGTAACCTCCCTTTTTCACAGTCTGTAAAGGGACCCGGGAGAAAATGACTGCATGGCAACTTAGGGCAGCCCCTCACTCCTCATCTGCACGGATAGATTTGAATTATTTAAAGGGTCCAGTGTTTGACAAAATATTGTTAGAAGGAGGATTATCTCACCGATCGCTCATTGTTTTGGCTTATAAAACGCTTGTGTTCGTTCTACACTTTGTATTCTACTGTGCTAATGCGCGATGCCTGGGAAATATACAAGCCATGATGACATAGTACGAGTAATAGAGTTGCATAAGAATGATGAAACAAATCGAGAAATAAGCCGTATAACTGGTGTCAACGAAAAGACAGTGAGTGTGTTGGTAAAGAAATGGCGCGGTGAGGAATGCCAGGATGTCCTTCACCACAAACATGGGGGTGGACCAGACAAAAAAGTTTCTAACAATACTTTACATATTATCAAAAGACAGTAAACTGAGGATTTATATACAACTATCTTTTGATAATATGTAAAGTATTGTTAGAAACTTTTTTGGCTGGTCCACCCCCATGTTTGTGGTGAGGGATATCCTGGCATTCCTCACCGCGCCATTTCTTTACCAACACACTCACTGTCTTTTCGTTGACACTAGTTATACGGCTTATTTCTCGATTTGTTTCATCATTCATATGCAACTCTATTACTCGTACTATGTCATCATGGCTTGTATATTTCCCAGGCATCGCGCATTAGCACAGTAGAATACAAAGTGTAGAACGAACACAAGCGTTTTATAAGCCAAAACAATGAGCGGTCGGTGAGATAATCCTCCTTCTAACAATATTTTGTCAAACACTGGACCCTTTAAATAATTCAAATCTATCCGTGCAGATGAGTGAGGGGCTGCCCTAAGTTGCCATGCAGTCATTTTCTCCCGGGTCCCTTTACAGACTGTGAAAGAGGGAGGTTACCAGTTTTTGAAATATGACGCTCACGTCACCGAAAGTTCTAAAGTCGAGTGACGCTAACTGTATATATATATATATATATATATATATATATTATATATATATATATATATATATATATATATATATATATATATATATATATTATATATATATATTTATATAATATATCTGGCACTAAAATGGAGCCCTGAGGTACACCAGATCTGATGATCTCTATGAGGAGACAATATTTTCATATAATTTGTATTGTTTTCTCTGGCCTAAATAACTCTGGAACCGTCTCAATGCCGGCCCACGGATCCCATAAACAATTAACTTCTGGAGTAAGATATTATAAGGGATGGTATCAAAGGCTTTAGTTAAATCACATAGAATAGTTTACGGGTTTATTTTAGCAACTGAGGCAGAGTTAATACTTTGACTAACGTGTTGTAGTGCCAATTCTGTGGAGTGCTTCGGACGAAATCCACACTGAGACTCTGTTACTGTTACTCCATACTGTTAATTGGGAATGATGAGGTAGATAATCAATTAGTCTTATTACGACAGTTTTTTTCGAAGATTTTACTGAAACTTGGAAGAACTGTTATTGGTCTTTAGTTAATGTGTACGGTTGCGTCACTTTTTTTAAAGATAGGTACTACTTTTGCAATATCTTAATGCTTTGGGAAGGAACCTTCTTTAAAGGATTTATTGATGATATAC
>JACEEZ010019619.1:270421-292921 GCA_016584305.1 Chionoecetes opilio
GCAGCGACACCGCACGGAAAATAAGGACAAAGTAACGTTAATGATACAATGACGGATAAGCGTTTTACTTGCATGGTTTACTTAATTATATATAATATTTGTGAATAATTATCAGTTCATCATAAGGTGACGCTCTCTCTCTCTCTCTCTCTCTCTCTCTCTCTCTCTCTCTCTCTCTCTCTCTCTCTCTCTCTCTCTCTCTCTCTCTCTAGTGGCTAAAAGGGAGGAAATTGAGGATGTATTACAGCCAGATGATACCAAGAAGAAAAACAAAGATTGAAGGAAGGATGGAAGGAAGGAAGGAAGGAAGGAGGTGATGAAGGAAAATGTCTGCGCGCGCGGAGAGAGAGAGAGAGAGAGAGAGAGAGAGAGAGAGAGAGAGAGAGAGAGAGAGAGAGAGAGAGAGAGAGAGAGAGAGAGAGAGAGAGAGAGAGAGAGAGAGAGAGAGAGAGAGAGAGAGAGAGAAAAAAAATTATGAGGAAACGAAAACAGAGGAACATAAATACAATAACAAGAAGGAAAGGAAGGAGGAAGAGGAGGAGGAGGAGGAAAATGAGTAGACAGTGACGCAAACCTTATCTAAAGAAGGATTTCCTAATTCACTTTTTTACGAGCATTTCCACATCTCCTCTTTCCCCTCTCTCTCAGTGCGTTCATTCCCCCTTACCAACATATTCTTGTATGTAGAGACTGCATGAATCCTTGTCTTTCCTTTAAAAATAATAATAATAAACTAACCTAACATAACCTTACGATTACCTTACTCTTCTTCCTCAGATAATTGTAAAGAAAGAATATAAAGATAATAATTAAGTGAAAAAATGTTAGGCTGTGTTTAGGTTTAATTTTGGTTAAGTTTTAGATTAGATTAAGTTATGCCGTTACTTTACTTGGAATACTTTGTTTCTTTGTTATTTTTTACTACATTTTTCTTCCTCGCCCGCCTCCCTAGTTTATTTTTTCAATTCATTTTAAGCTTCAGATCTAAATATAAGTATGTAAATGTGAATATTCATTCAGAGAAACTTTCAACTACATTATCGTAATGAACCAATATTATCCTGCGTCGGTTCGAAGTTCGCTGCAACTATTAAATTGCTACGAATAGAACAATAATTAGGCTCTGGGATTGCAATTAATTTTTGTGACGAGGATAAAAAATAAGTTTCCTTCTTTATATATATCCACCTCTCTGTGTTCAATATTTTATCAATGAAGGATTCCATCAATTATGGGGGGCATACGCCGGGGAGCGCGTCGCCTCGCTCACCCTCCGACGCCACTCCCGGGGGTCACCTGGCGGGAGTCTCCAAGCAGGCTCCCAACCCATACCAAGCAACTCTCGACAGGAAACATCAGCTTGCCCCAGCCACGAGCCTTGTGCGCACCCCCTTGGCCTCATCCACGCCGGATTGCATCATACAAATACAACCCAGTGGGATGGATCGGTTTCAGGGTAGCGTGCCAGATGCCCATATAGCCGAAGTAGGCGCTGACGGAATATGCAGGTAATAGGCCTCAATTCAATCTCAGGGTGCAATAACTAATTTAACACATAATCACCCCAGCGTTACCCCATGATTCTGCGAAGACACTTAGGTTTATATGCAGAGCGGAGAAGGGTGTCTGCAAGCCCTCCTCGGAAGAGCTTGTAAGTGCCCAGAGACCGAGAGGGGCGGGCGAAACGAAGGTCGAAGGGTGAGGAGCAAGACACGGGTCACCCCATGTCTTCGTGGGAAAAGTTTTATTTCTTGCTTTTGTTTGCTCTGTATATGTTTGAAATAATGCATAAGGTGAAGGAAAACTGCAAGAAATGCATATAATACAGTTGGCATAAGAGATTAAATTTTCCGATAACTGTTCTCATATTCGGTATATGAAGAAGATAAAGGTGGAGGGTAGAGGTGGAGGTGGCCTGTGACCACCATCTCAGACGTCAACAGCGGTACCAGCCGCATAACTCAATCGTCTTTTTATGGGAAATGTACAGTATTTCACGAAGTAATCTATTGCATTGTGTGAAGAGACTGGTTAGAACAGAACTATTCATGGTTATTGCTTGCTACACGGCATCATAGCGGTCAGGACAATGTTGTGTTTTCTGGCGAATCCGGCTACCCGCACTCATGCCTACCAACCCAGTAAAAGGCGTGGGTATAGCTTTATCGTCGGCTTTCAGTACTTTTATTGACTACTGACTGTTGGATATGTTGCTATTTGGAATTTTATCAATGACCGTGTTGTTGATTGCTGTTATTGAGGTTGCTGTTGTTGAGATTGTTGTATAGGTTAAATGATGCTGCTCGCGCGTCGGAAGAGTTTTAGCAGGGTGTGCTCCCGGCGTGTATGACTAAGGGCGAAGGGCGAAGGATCTCTCTCGACCTACATGGTCGAGGGTTGGACCAAGACCTCTGCCTTCGTCACTCTGCATGTAAGCCTTATTACCAAAGGCATCGATTCGCCTCTTCAAGTCGCTATTTAGTGTCCATGTCTCACAACCATAGAATAAGATACAAGCGACTTGAAGATCCGGATCTTTGTCTTCTTGCACAGATACCGTCAACGCCAAATACTCGTGCTGAGCGAGTTCATAACACCATGGGCTGTGCCAATCCGCCATAAGACTTCTTGACTTGACCCGCCATCGTTATGGACTGCACTACCATGGTATGCAAAACTTTCCAAAATTTCAATGTTCTCGCCGCACGCATGAACATAATGTACTGTTTCATTTGGTATGCCTCCAAACACCTGAACCTTGGTCTTTAGCCAGAAGACCTCTAGTTCCAAAGGCTTTGCCTCCTCGTGAAGCGACTAGAGAGGCATCCACCGGATCTCCAGCGACTCAGCAAAGATTACTGCATCATTGGGAAAGACACGATCAGTGATCTTGATGTTGCCAAGGGATGCTCCACAATTACTTTGATATACAACTTTGCCCAATACCCAGTCCATACAAGTGTTGAAAAGTGATGGGGAAAGGACGCACCCTTGCCTCACTCCTATATTCACAAGAAAGAAGCTGGATAGACTGTGGTGGTTCAAACCCAAACTATCGAACAACCACACAGAGTCACACACGCCCGCAGCTCGAGAACTTCACAATACGGACTCGAGAGGAAGGCTCGAGCAAATGCGATGTCATGTAGGGAACCCAAGACTGAACCACCGGCAGTGAAGCCAGGGGTCAGCCGCGAACCCTCGTTCTCCACACCCGCAGTCTCGCCCATTCATCACTCTGCCTCACCAACCATTCCTGTGCTACCTCACTGGTACCCTGGTCGTGGTGCAGGGTCTACCCGTGGTTACGCTCGCTGGACAAGCCACACCGTGTAGCCACATCACCAGGGAGCAGTGTCGCCACGCAGACCCGCCGTGTCTGCACCGTCACATCGACTGGATTTTACTTTGTGTTGGAGATTACTAAAAGTGTATATAATAATAGTTGGTGTTGGGTTTGTTGGGTTGTGAACAGTAAAAGCCCCAAGGCACTTTGTGTTTGTTTTCCAGCATAGTGTGGTGACACGCTACATTGGTGACCCCGGAGTGACCCACCTGACAGCACCATGGCGGAAGTACGTCTCAAACTCTCTGCCTTTCATCACAACATGGAAGATTGGCTTTTCCATGTCGACATGTTTCCTAAGAACACTTCTGCGACGGACACTCAAAAGTTCATTGTACTTGTGGGTGCCCTTTCGACGGACGTGGTCTCATTAGTGCTGGAAACTGTAGCTACGCCACCAGATAGGCAAATTTGGCACCCTCAAAAACGCGTTGTTGGCGTTTCACCGAAAACCGGTTCACCACCATCTACAGAGTCTGCAAACAATTGTTCTGGGAGATACTAAGGCATCCCTCTTGTGGCAACAGATGATGGTAATAAACTCCCGTCGTGCCAGCCCGCTCCCTGTCACTATCCTCAGGTACATGCATCTACAAAGGCTACCACCATAAGTGAAGCTCAACCTCTCTTCATTGGACCCAGGAAGCCCTGTTCACCAGTACATCTCGGCAGCAGACCGGATGTGTTCGCAGCTCTCCACACGTGAGCACGTGTTCATGACAACCCCGCCGGGTTACTCAGCAGTGTCCATGAAAGGGCATGATTCCAGTATGCAGGCTCCTGACTTTAACAATCAGCAGTTAGGTGATTCTAACAGCACGGCACTACTCGCTCCTCAGGTACGTGAATGCAACCCGTATTCGTCACTCCACCCACACGGCGCCCTAGAAGTACCGCCCCAGGCGACAGTGTCCAAGGTAATACCACCATTCGAGCCTGACTATCTCATTCATCGTGTAGTTCAGCGGTTAGAGGACCTGGAAAGGAAGGTTAGTCAACGCTTTGTCTCTTCAGGGTAAAACAACCGAGGAGGGAATGACCTGCAGGAACTGTGCTGGTACCACGCTACGTTTCTTGCCAACGCCCGCCAATGCCGTGCACTCTGCCAGTTCCCGGGAAACGACACCGGCGGGAGATGGTGATTGCAGCTTCGCCCGCATTCTCACAGACTTCAGCTTCACTCATGCACGTCACTGATCACTCGTCAGGCGTTAAGTTTCTAGTGGATACTGGAGCCTCTGTTAGCATTCTCTCACCTACACCAAACGACCGACATGCAAAACAACCCTTTTTTGACCTCTTGGCAGCTAATGGATCGCTAATTGCTACCTATGGCACTACCCGACTTACCTTGAACCTGGGCTTGGATGAAACATTTTCCTGGACGTTTGTGGTGGCCGATGTTACACAAGCTATTCTCGGCTACGGCTTTCTAAGGTATTTCAATTACTTGTTGACCCCAACAATTGTCGTCTTGTTCACCCAACCACAAATTCCGTCGTCGCTGGTAACAAAACTCAACGCGACAAGGCACAAGTCAATACTATCGCCATCAAAGGGACATTAACTGATATCTTGCAAGAATTTCCAGACCTGGTTAACCCTCGAGCCTCCCACTCGGCAACTATTCCTAAAATCTATCATTACATCAATACAACGGGCCCTCCAGTCTACGCTAGACCACGGCACCTTACATTAGAAAAACTACAGATCGCGAAGAATGCATTTGACACTCCTGAAAGAAGGTATTATTCAACCATCCAGCAGTTGTTGGGCTTCACGACTACATATGGTACCCAAGCCCGCGGCCAACGAGATGCGCATATGTGGGGACTATCGTATCGTAATGGGGAGGCGGTAGCGGAGTGGTTAGCGTCTCCGACTGGCTTTCTCGGTGACCCAAGTTCGATACCCGAAGAGAACCAAAACCTTTCTGCACCGTCGAGTGGCCCAAGAACATCCACATGCCCTGCCCGTCAACTCTACCTTCGATTGCGAGTGCATCGGAGGACACAGGGGGGTGGCATGAGCCTCTAATCACAGGCGTCACTATAAAAATCCTGCCTGCGCCACCACGGGCGAGGACCAACCATCACACCCCTCAAGTGAACCTCCAGAGACTACCATCCGAGACCTGGATCACCACTGCCTACAGGCGCTATAGACACATATGTAAAAAAAAAAAAAAAATAAACTAAACGTAATCACCACAACAGACAGGTATCCAATACCCCACATACAGGATTATGCATAGGAAGCTACATAGGAAAACTATTTTCTCTGTAGTTAACTACTGCTTATCATCCACAGTCTAATAGCATGGTGGAGCGTTTCCACCGACGCCTAAAGAATGCTCTCAGGTCACAACCACTTCCATATCGTTGGGCAGAGACTTTGCCACTGGTCCTCCTTAATATTCGTTCTACTTTCAAGGAGGATTTACGATGTAGCCCAGCCGAACTCACGTATGGTCAAACTCTCCGTCTTCCAGGGGACTTCTACATTGCTCCAAATGTTCAACCGGAAAATTCAAATAGACACCAAATGTTGGATGCCCTCCGCGTCGTGTCCCAGATGAGTTACTCCTCCCCGCCCCAGTGGGCAACGGAACACTTACATTCCTCCCAAGCTAGCAGATTCAGTGTATGTCTGGATCCGTCGTGACGCCAAGCGCTCACCTCAACAACGTCCCTACGACGGCCCTTTCAAAGTTATTAAGAAGTCTGACAAACTCATCACGGTTTTTATAGGCGCAGGGCAGGATACCATATCGGTGGATCGCGTAAAGCCAGCGCTCCTCTCTACAGACCATCCAACCTACCTTGTAATCTCTCCACCTATCAAACACCATTCTTCATTTCACCATAATCCTCGTGAGTACAAACCTCTTTCTATTCCAGAGGTTGCTACCCCTCAAACACAGTCACCGGCAGATATATACATTCCAGACGACGAGCCTGTGGTGCAGCCTCCCACAGTGCCACTACAGCACCATCCCACTATTACCAGGAGTGGAAGAGTTTCTCGACCCCCAGAAAGGTATACGCCCGGTACTTCAATGGTTTGCAGCAGGACGCCACCACGACTTCCTGGAGGGGAGGGGGGGGGGGTGATGTGGTGGTTCAAACCCAAACTATCGAACAACCACACAGTCACACACGCCCGCGGCTCGGGAGCTTCACAATACGGAATTGAGAGGAAGGCTCGAACAAATGCGATGTCATGTAGGGAACCCAATACTGAACCACCGGCAGTGCAGCCAGGGGTCAGCCGCGAACCTTCGTTCTCCACACCCGCAGTATCGCCCTCTCATCACCCTGCCTCTCCAACCATTTATGTGCTACCTCACTGGTACCCTGGTCGTGGTGCAGGGTCTACCCGTGGTTACGCTCACTGGACAAGCCACACCGTTTAGCCACATCACCAGGGAGCAGTGTCGCCACGCAGACCCGCCGTGTCTGCACCGTCACATCGACTGGATTTTACTTTGTGTTGGAGAGAACTAATAGTGTTAAGTTGGTATTGGGTTTGTTGGGTTGTGAACAGTAAAAGCCCCAAGGCACTTTGTGTTTGTTTTCCTGCATTGTGTGGTGACACGCTACAACACTTCCACCACACTTCACAGAACTTTCAGTCCCAGAGTACTCTCAGTACTGAAGAATTGCTTGCGTGAAAAACAGGTGGGTACATTATGGTATTATTATCATCACTATCATTATCAGTATTGCTGGATTGACAAAGGATTGGCCAAAGGCACAAACTAATGAGGTGACACGAAGCCCTCTTAGTTGCCAGTCCTTATGAAGACCACAGCATAGAAAATAAAGAAAGGAGGGTGGGCCAATATATTTCGGGAGGTGTCTTGTCACTCTTCTCTTGAAAAGATTTAATTCGTTGGAAGCAGAAAAAATAGAAACAGGAAGAGAGTTTCAGAGTTTACCGGTGAAAGGGATGAGAGAGTAAAGATACTGGTTAACCCTTGCATTAGGAAGATGGACATGATAAGGATGAGAATCAATAGAAAGTCTTGTGCAGCAAGACCGCATAGCAAGAGAAGCAACATTGCAGCGGTGGTTTAAAGATTAAAGACAGTCAGTCAGAGGAGGGGTGTTTATAAGACGAAAAGCTTTTGACTTAACCCTGTTTAGGAGAGCTATATGAGTAGATCCCCCCCTAACATGTGAGACATACTTCATACATGGGCGGATAAGGCCCCTGTAGAGAGCAAGCAGCTGGGAGGGAGAAAAAAAAGCACGCAGACGCCACAGGACACCTACTTCTTAGAAGCTGTTTTAGCAAGAGGTGAGATGTGAGATTTCCAGTTCAGATTTTTATTAAAGGACAATCCAAGACTGTTCATTTTAGAAGAAAAAAAAGATAGTTGAGTGTCATTGATGAAGAGAGGATAGTTACCTGGTAGGTTTTGTCGAGTAGATAGGTAAAGAAATAATGTTTTTGAGGCATTGGACAAATCAAGGTTTGCTTTGCCCTAAATCAGAAATTATAGAGAAATCAGAAGTTAGGCGGTCGGTGGCATCTCTCCGTGAATCACTTAGTTCCTGTTGAGTTGGACGTTTAATAAACGAAGTTGAGAAATGCAGGGTATACTTATCAGGGTAGGAGGGGATAGGGCTTATTCCTATCATTATTATCATGACTACCAATTCTAATTGTTTTAAATAGTAATTGTGTTAGTACAGTAATGGTGATAGTAGTAGTAGAAGTTATTGTGGTGGCAGTTGTATATTTTAAACTTCAATGGAATATTATACCTCTTCTCTATCTCTCACCCCCCCCCCCCACTCACCCACCCTGGCGTACACCTGTTGTTGGGGCAAACTTGCTACGCTCTAGAGCAGTCGTTTTTAACCTTTTCAGAGGCACCGAACCCTAACAAAAACCTCCGCACACTGGCCGAACCCCTTAAATATTGGTGGAAAAAATTCAATAAAAAATGAATGAAAAATTGCTTCAAAACTCAAAGAAATATATATTAATAAGAATACATTTTGATTTAATTGATGTAAACATTTGAGAAAAATTGCCTCAAAATTCAAGTGTTATTTTGGAAAAAAACTTAAATATGAAGGAAGGAAGGACTCTGAAGCAGTGGCTGCGCGGCATATATACCGGTAGATCTTCGGAAAAGGGTGGGGGGAGGGGGGCACAGAGGTGAATCCAGCATTGTTTTAAGACGGGGTTGGGCCAGCGAAGAGTCTCTACAGCTGGGGGGTCTGAGATAGGGGTCAGGAAGTTGTTTGATAATCAAGCATTTTTAGGGGCATTTTGAGGCCTCAGGAGGGATATTTTGAACTAATTTGGAATCTACTGGCCAAACGAGGCCGTGCCCCCCCCACCCCCCTTATATGTATACGCCACTGCTCGGAAGTGAGAGAAACGGGTGAGCACAGGTACTTATACACACCCACTCATGACTCCCTCCACCACGCTGCTTAAATTTACGTTAATTTCGCGAGTTTACTCTGGTGAATAATCTGGAACTACAATAATAACCAAATTGCAATGTTTTTCGAAAGGCCTCCGCCGAACACCTGAGACTGGCTCACCGAACCCCTGGGGTTCGATCGAACCCAGGTTAAGAACCACTGCTCTAGAGTCTAGACACTCGTACAATACGTCAGACACATTCTTAGCATAGACATCGACATCATCATTTACACTGTTATTATAAATACTCAGATTTAATATTCTCAATAAATTTATCTCTGTCGATATTGAACCATCTAATGGGTTTCTTTGCCACGGAACCCCTCACGACGCTGCCATACAGCACTGCGTGGTTTCCCAACATGGAGGCTCTGGCAAAAATATTGTCCAGACACGTTCCGGGAGGGATAATTGTTATGCTGATGGGGGCGTGATCAGATGGGAGGTCTGTCCTCTTAATGACTGTAAAATCATTAACATATTGCACTAACTCTGGGAACAGGAGACACGTGTTCAGCTCAGACACCCATGTGTCACGCTTCTTGTAAGTTTTACTACTCCTGAAATGTTTGTCTCGGGTTTTCAGGTTATTCAATACTACTAGCTTATTATCTAAGCAAATGGATGACCAAAATTCAGCATTATCATTCATCAGGCCAATATCGTCCTCAATGTTTGGGTAGGAAATGTTCATACCAGGCAACTCGTACAGCTGTACTAAGTCTCGCACCGCCTTCCCAAACCTGGCATTCATGTCACCCATAATAATGTATCCGTTCCTCATATATTTATGCATAATCTATTCCTGGATTGCAGCAAAGGCATCGTGGGAGTAATATTGAGAGTCACATGGGGGGATATAGCAAAAACCAAACATCACTTCCTCGACATTACCAGGCTGCAGCCATATATATATATATATATATATATATATATATATATATATATATATATATATATATATATATATATATATATATATATATATATATATATATATATATATATATATATATATATATATATATATATTATTTTTTTTTTTTTTTTTTTTTTTTTTTTTTTTTTTTTTTTTTTTTTTTTTTTTTTTTTTTACATGTATGCCTATAGCGTCTGTAGGCAGTGGTGACCCAGGGCTCGGAAGGTAGGCTCTGGAGGTTCACTTGAGGGCTGTGATCTGTGATGGTTGGTCCTGTGGGCAGGGCATGTGGGTGTTCTTGGGCCACTCGACGGTGCAAAAAGGTTTTGGTTTTCTTCGGGGATCGAACTCGGGTCACCGAGAACGCCAGTCGGAGACGCTAACCACTCCACTACCGCCTCCCCAATATAAATCAATGTCATGTACGTTATGATTCGTATTGTTCTTAACAAGCCCTACAAGTCAACCTCGGTCTGTTATGCCCACTGACATTCCGCGGTAGGTCACATAGCCTGGCAACCGAACAGGTAAAGTTGTCTTCACTTCACTCAATGCAATAATGTCATACTCACTTAACATACTATAGCCATTTGACTTTTCTAGCTTTGTACATACACGGTTGATATTCCATGATATTAATTTGTATGTTTCTTACACACTCTGGCCTATTTATAAAAACGTTGGGTTCCAGCTATTGATGACGTCACCGTCACGGAAAAGCTTGCGCTGCCGAGTGTCCAGTCTCATGTCGCAGCCCACGTTCTCTGGCCTCTCCTTCTCTCTGGCCTCGGCCTCGCGTAGTCGCTGCCACTCCTTCCTGACGCCCTGGTGTACGTCCTTCTTAACATATATCTTGGCGTATTTCTCTCCGGATGTTTTGAGGTATTTGGCACTGGCGAGGACCCCCGACTGCGAATCATAATATCGTATGGTCAGCAGCAGGGGGCGGTACACGCACGCACGCACGCACGCACGCGCGCACGCGCGCACGCCGCACGCACGCACGCACGCACGCACGCACGCACGCACGCACGCACTCCTGGGGAAACTCCGTATTGTAGCGGTTAGCACACTCGGCTCACAACCGATAAGTCCCGGGTTCGACCCCCGGGCGGAGCGAAGACAGACGGGCGGTCTTCTTAAAACCCGAGCCCCTGTCTACCCAGCAGTGAATGGGTACCGGGTGTTAGCCGGGGGTTTGTGCCCCGCCTCCCGGGGTGGTGGCGTCGGCCAACACTAAACACTAAGAATGAATGATAAAAAATGTTGATATGGTGACGGGGCCATACGAGCGTCGCTCTGGCCCTGTAAAATACAACTAGATGAATACACACACACACACACACACACACACACACACACACACACACACACACACACACACACACACACACACACACACACACACACACACACACACACACACACACACACCTGTGGATCCTGTGGAGCATAGTTATAGGCACAAAACAATTGTGTTGTGGCGTGGCCACGTTGTTGAGCCGCCACTGTAGTATATTCCGCCTGCCCGTCTCTGTGCCTGATGGTCTATAATGCTGTTGCTGGTGGCGCCGAGGTGGTAATGGGGCAGCTTGGGTTGGTCGGGGATTGTTCGGAGAAATATATCCAAATTATTTTTGAAGCTTTCCAGACATGGTTCGTTTGAGTCACGTAGATGTCTTGGTAAAGCATTTGAATAGGCGAGGCCCTCTGGTGCCAAAGGCGTTCTCTTTCAACGTCTTTACTCTGGTGGCTGCTCAGGGATGTGTCCTCTCAATGTGGCACAGTCGGCCCAGTCATTGATGGATGTTAAAACGTATGTTAAGGTTATTGATTGTACTGCCAATTAATATTTTATAAATATATATAATGGCATACATTTTTCTACGTCTCTCTAGTAAAAACAGGTTGAGTTTTTCCAGCCTGTCCCAGTAATCTAAGACTCGAACAGCAGAGATTGTACTGGTAAATGAACGATGACAGCAATATTCCAACAAGGGCACTACAAGTGACTTGTAGAGCGTCAGCATGGGAAGTGTGTAACGGGTCCGAAAGGTGCGCAAAATTCAGCCAACCTGACTTCGTGCTTTATTTGTTACATTGACTCTGTGAGTTGTGAAGCTGCAATTACAATTGAGGGTAACACCGAGGTCTTTTATATGTTCCTTGTTGTAAAACACACACACACACACACACACACACACACACACACACACACACACACACACTACGGGAACTCCGTAGTGTAAGGGTTAGCACGCTCGGCTCACAACCGAGAAGTCCCGGGCTCGATCCCCGGGCGGAGCGAAGACAGACGAGCGGTCTTCTTAAAAACCCGAGCCCATGTCCATCCAGCAGTGAATGGGTACCGGGTGTCAGCCGGGGGTTTGTGACCCGCCTCCCGGGGTGGTGGTTTTGGCCAACACTAGGGATGAATGAGAAAAATAAATGTTGATATGGAGACGGTGCCATACGAGCTTTGCCCTGGCCCTGTAAAATACAACTAGATGAATACAACTAGATGAATACACACACACGCCCCCACACACACACACACACACACACACACACACACACACACACACACACACACACACACACGTGCTTTCTTTGTTATACTGACTATGTGAGTTGTGAAGCTGCAATCACAGCTGAGGGTAACACCGAGGTATCTTATTGTAACTACGTAGTGTAGGGGTTAGCAGGCTCGGCTCACAACCGAGAAGTCTCGGGTTCGAACCCCGGGCGGAGCGAAGACAGACGGGCAGTCTTTTTAAAACCCGAGCCCCTGTCCACCCAGCAGTGAATGGGTACCGGGTGTTAGCCGGGGATTTGTGACCCGCCTCCCGGGGTGGTGGCTTCGGCCAACACTAAGCACTAAGGATGAATTGTAAAATAAATGTTGATATGGAGACGGGGCCATACGAGTGTTGCTCAGGCCTTGTAAAATGCAACTAGGTTAATACAGCTAGGTCAATATACACAGATACACACGCACGCACGCACGCACACACACACACACACACACACACACACACACACACACACACACACACACACACACACACACACACACACACACACACACACACACACACACACACACACACACAGAACGAGAATGTTAAGTAGATTAAAAGACGTAACTCGCCAGTCACTCAAATAAATCTAAATGCGCGAAAAATTCCAGGTCATGATTTTTCACTAAATTGGATGTGACCTTAAGGCAGAATAATACAAAATTTTATAATACTAATATATAGATCCCACATAAACCATCAATACTGTCCCTGTGCAAAAATATTATAAAAAAAGTTAAGATATAAGTGTAGAAAGAAAGGATAAAAACCAATCTACTCTCTCTCTCTCTCTCTCTCTCTCTCTCTCTCTCTCTCTCTCTCTCTCTCTCTCTCTCTCTCTCTCTCTCTCTCTCTCTCTCTCTCTCTCTCTCTCTCTCTCTCTCTGTCTCTCACAAACTACATTGCTACAAAAGTATATGATCGTTAGCAAAAACCTAAATGAACATACCTTACATTTATCTATAAATATATTTCCCACATTGAATCCACCGAACAAACGAGCTATGATATATTTTCTTTAGTGCTACCCTTCTCTAAAGCCTTTCCTATACGCCGGGCTGCCCTATACATGAAAGCATCCATATAGAAAAAACATTATAGTGAAAACAGTCATGGGGGATTGGAACGCTACCGGCTATCTAACCTAACCCAACCTTTCCTGGGCCTGGCGCGCGTGGACCACAACAATCTAGACCACAAGACTTAGTAGACAGGTAGTTAGTGCGGAGTCATTAGAGAGCTTTAAAGGGTGGCTAGATCAATTCATGGATGGGGATGAAAGGTAGATGTAGGTAGTGTTGAGTAACATAACAATGTTACTCAACTAGTTACAACTCAACAATGTTACTCAACTAGTTACAATTCAACAATGTTACTAGAGTTATGATGTGATGTAAAAAAACCCAGGAACTACCTCGTGTAGGTCTCACGGCCTCTTGTAGCTTCCTTATTTTCTTATGTACTACCTGGTATATTTTGGGCGCCGAGCCAGGTGTTCCCGCGGTATATTCACCTTAATCTGACAGGTAACGTGCCTGCCTCTCTCTCTCTCTCTCTCTCTCTCTCTCTCTCTCTCTCTCTCTCTCTCTCTCTCTCTCTCTCTCTCTCTCTCTCTCTCTCTCTCTCTCTCTCTCTCTCTCTCTCTACCTGTGCTGATTGAATTGCTACTACCCCTCTCTCTCTCTCTCTCTCTCTCTCTCTCTCTCTCTCTCTCTCTCTCTCTCTCCTAAAGATATCCTATAGTTTTATGTCTTCCGTTTGCGTCTCTCTCTCTCTCTCTCTCTCTCTCTCTCTCTCTCTCTCTCTCTCTCTCTCTCTCTCTCTCTCTCTCTCTCTCATCATTTACAACCTAGTTTGCCCTTTTATCTCATGTCATCTGATGATGATTTTCTAATCTGATGGGCAGGTATTAGCGCGTTTTCGCGACGTTCACCGCCCTGGTCCAGTCCAGTTCAGACTGGGTCAGGGTGGACTGATGCTCGCGAAAATACATCGAGACTGGCCCCGTCCCATTCGTCGTTCCTATTGGCTGGGGGATCGAGTGGGCGGTCCTCCGGGCAGAAATGCAATTTTTTGTAAAGCGCGCATTTTTATTACTTGACTTCTCAATGGGAAGTCAAGTTGCAAGGATGACTATGAAAAAATGAATGATGAAATTTCATTTCATTTACCGTTAATAACACTATCTATAGTCGCCACTGCACTAATGTCGCATGGGCATATATTACGAGTTTTAGCATCACTACAGATCACATCACGTGCACAGTACGTAGTTTACATTATCTACATAACACTATAGCTACCGTAGATAACAGTATAGTCGCCAGCTGCAATAATGTCGCCAGGCGCCAAATATTACGAATTATAGCATCACTATTGATTTGTATGTGCCACTGAAGAAGATACACAGTAGTTTATATTATGACTGTATAATCTACCCTGTTTCAGCGTTGTTTTATGCTTTGTATCTGCAAGTATATACAGTTTCAAATTTCACAACTCGTTTTTTTTTCGGGCGAAAACGACGTGGGGGGACACTCAGTAAATAAACACTAAATGGCGGCCTTATTGTTGGTCGATACTCTGGTGATATTTTTGTAATTTGTTCATTTATATCCATACTATGACACAGATGAAGACACAATTAAAATGACACAGACTCTCCAGATAGCCCCTTCTAAATTTCATGAAATCATGGATGTAAAAATGTAAGTATTAACGCCACCACATGTCTGTGAACAGAAAAAAAAGTTGTCCTGGCGACTTTACTGTTATCTACGGTAGTACTTGTCTTCAGTAACACATACAAGCCTGTTGTGATGCTAAAATTCGTAAAATATGGCGCCTGGTGACATTAGTGCAGTGGCGACTATAGTGCTGTTGACGGTACATTAATTTCCCAAGATGCTGTTTCAGCAAATTGCGTATATTGTAATTTTTCGTGAAATTACTTTTGTCTTATGGTCGGCCATCATGGTGTTTCATGTCTTATCAACAGCACGAGAAGCTCCTGGTCGTCTTCCCCGCTGACTGTAGTGCGCATGCGCCAGTTCTCCCCACACTAGTCCAACCTGGGCCTGCTCGCTGGCCTGGCCCAGTGTAGCACGTTCCAGCCCGGTCCAATCCGCCTCGCGAAAACAGTGGCCGCCCGGGACTAGTCCAGTCCAGACCGGGCCAGAGCGGTCGCGAAAACGCGCTATATGTTACCTTTCCTGTTTCCCCTTCGTTCCTCTCACTCAAGACATGTTATGAAATTATATTCAATAGGTTTTCGCTACCCTTCAATGTCATTCCTTTTTTTTTTGCGAAGGTGATAGGTAGGTATGTTTTCTTGTGACGGATCCCTATTTGTTTCATTACAGTTTGTGTGTGGGTAAGCCAGTTCATATCTTCAATTCCCGATTTTTTTTACATTTTTGAGGTTTGTAGTTAAGTGACTGCTTACTTATTTGTACCTATTCATCCATTCATGTAATTAATAATCGGTAAACCCCTATTTTTCCTCCTATCTATTTTTTCAAAGTTTATAGGGATGTCTGAGTTTTTCACTGCTTACCTATTTTTACCTATTTGTCCATCCGTGTAATTAATTATGGATAGGGTTTCCTATTTCGCCTCTTCTCACCTACGTTTTTTTTCTAATGTCATTAGAGACAAATTTTGAATGGATTAAACTTCCTTGTTAATTTGTCTTACACTACTCCATATAACACATTTTTTTTACTCCATCCATCTCCACACACGTAACCATAAAACCACCTACTCCACTCCTACCTACACCACATAACACCCAAATGTTATACTCCACCCTTCTCCACACACGTAACCATTAACATTCTCCACTTTTCCACATGCTACACGGCTTATCTCACACCCATTGTAGCCACACTTTTGTCCACTCTACCCCACCCATGTCCTTCCTCCTATCCAACGATCTCTTAGGTACGGTTCTCTCCAGCTATTGCCTGCAATCCTTTGTCTCGCTGCTTACCTGGTCCTGCGCGGCGTCCTTGTAGAATATGATCCTTAGCATTACCAAGTGTAGGTTGGCGGCCAGTGAAGGGTCTTCGTAGATAGCGCTCACCTGGATGGCAGAACAGGTGCATAGTTAATTAAGGTGAATAATTATAAGGGATGTGATGTAGATGATTGAGGTGGTATACAGGTGTAGGTTGAGAAATTAAGGTAAAAAACACGTGCAGGTTGACTAATTAAGGTGGAAAACATGTGAAGGTTGACTAAATAAGGTGGAAAACAGGTGAACGTTAACAATTTATGGTGGAAAACAGGTTAGGCGGTTCAGTAATGAGGTTGTAATGAGGGACAAAGCTAATTAAGATAACATAGGTAAAAAAGCTGATTACAGATAATAAGTTACTTAGAGAAGGTGTAACAGAAATGACGAGCTACGGATAACAAGATGAAACAGGTGACATAGCCAATTAGCAAAGGTGAAACAGAGGTGACAATGGTAGTTAGTGAAGGTGAAACAAAGGTGATAAGATGAAACAGGTGATAGGAGTAATAAATTCGACTTAATAAGGTAAATCAGACGAGATGACATAATCAAAATGATTTGATATATCAAAAGAATACACAAATCAGTAAGGTAGGATGTTGGCTTTGTAAGTAAATATGTTTCAATTATATTTAAGGCATGCACCTTCTTTAATAATATCCATGTTAAAGATTATTGTGCCGTGTCTGTGCCACGCCCATGCCACGTCAACTACCACGCCTACACATACCCGGCAGAGGTCACCACCTTACGGTGAAGGCCGCTCCCTTGCTTACGTAAAGGCCACACTCTGACAGACAGCAGGCACCTACGGCCGCACCATGGACCTCAGAGCAGGATATCCATTCGTGTGGTCCGGATGTGTGTGTGTCGTGACATTGTGTTGTGGTTATAACTTATGTGCAAATTAACTATAAGAACATTAGTACATCGTACTGAAAACTGGCCGATACATGTATTATGATTAAGAAATAATAATCATATGAGGTATCGCAACATATTTATCTCGCCCCCCCCCGCCCCCCCACTCGGCTCGGCTTAAGACTATTCCAAAACTACACAACCAGTAATTATATGTTAGTACGATATAAACAGCTAACATAAATGGTGGCACAAGGTGAGATCTGAACATTTCCAGTACTCGCACAAAACAACAACAAAAACATTTTTGACACAAGACGATACATTCTGATACATGACTGTGAGTGAAGTAAAGTGACAAAAGTAGGAGTCGGAAGGTAGTGAGAGGCGCCTACAGGGAAAAAAAGGCAACTTTGTTTATGTAACGTCCCTGGCCGATAACCGCGAGGACCCTTTCCCTCACCCCTCACAACCGTTCCACCCGCGCTCTATTCCACTCTGTCTCGCCCTCCCCCCTCCCCCACACAGACACACACACAGACACAGACACAGACACAGACCCCCCCCCCACCCACCCACCCACACGCACGCACGCACGCACGCACGCACGCACGCACGCACGCACGCACGCACGCACGCACGCACACACGCACACACGCACACACACACACACACACACACACACACACACACACACACACACACACACACACACCCATATATATATATATATATATATTATATCATATATATCATATATATACAAATATATCAAGAAGCTGTTTGATGAGAAGGTGAGTCTACCCCTTCAAACACGACCTCGTGATCCACATACTGGAAGAAAGAAAGACTTAACCGAAGTGGACGTACAGACGTGGATAGAGGACGTAGGCTTGGATAGATTAAGGACGGACGTGGGCGTGGTCGTTTTAAGTGACGTCGCCGCCCATTGACTAAACGTCGCCGCCCATTGACTAAACGTCGCCGCCCATTGACTAGACGTCGCCGCCCATTGTCATCCCTCCTCCACTTCAAGGTCACGGGTTGGGAGCGTGCCATACCACACCACACGGGAGGCCTGACCACAACCGCTCGCCCTCCCCAACCTACCAGCTGGGTTCTCGGAGAAGAAATCTACGGCTTCGATACTTATATATTTAGGTGAGATTAAAACATACACATGAGCTGACACTTCATGGAAATCTAATTAATTATATCATTTAATGACATTAATTTTCTGGTGATTAACATTCATTTCACATTTTATTGATTAATTATAACAATGGTTAACAAAAATTTATTGTCAAATTTTTTTTTTACCTGATTTAGGACAATTTTGTACCGCTGAATCCGCAATTGACATCCGTTTCTCTCGATCAGGACAGGTTTTTGTGCTAAGTCGATTTTTTTTTAATCCGATCTTCTGACTAAATCGATTACATTTTTGTGACATTTTCGGTAGATTTTGTTAATATTTCTCATACGAAATAGGTTTTTAAGAGAAAAAAACGTTTTGTAACACAATTAATTAATTAAATGTTACGAAAAATTATTCTACATTGAATAGTAGACATTTATAAAGGTAAGTACATGTAAATTGGATGTTAGGTCATCATTGTTCAAAATTCATCACCTTCTACCTCAACAGACATCAAGAATACCTCCATTTTTTCTCTGAAGAGAAGGACTTGGTGTACTGTACAGATATTGCGCAGCTTCTGCACAAGCTTGGAGTGCCACAGTACCAACCCGAAGATTGGAGACTGTTCATTGACAGCTGCAAGCGATCGCTGAAATGTGTTCAGCTGCACAACGGCAACCAGTTTGCCTCTGTACCCCTCGCTCACTTGACTACACTGAAGGAGAAATATGAAGCGGTGAAGTACGTGCTGGAGAAAATTTGTTATGATCAGCATGAGTGGTTGATTTGTGTTGACCTGAAGATGGTTAACTTTTTGTTGGGACAACAGTCCGGGTTCACCAAGTACCCGTGCTTTCTGTGCATGTGAGATAGTAGGGACCGAGCTCAGCATTACACGAAGAAGGACTGGCCTGTACGGGAGGAATTGGTGCCTTGCAGAGCAAGGAACGTCATAAACAACCCTCTGGTGGACAGAGACAGGATACTTTTCCCACCACTGCACATCAAGCTCGGCTTGATCAAACAGTTCACCCAAGCTCTGGACAAGGATGGTGGCTGCTTCACTTACTTGTGCCACGCTTTTCCAGGATTGACCATGGAGAAGTTGAAAGCTGGCATCTTTGACGATCCTCAACTCCGTCAGCTCATCAGAGATCCAGAGTTTGAAAACTCAATGAACGAAGTGGAACTGGAAGCGTGGAAGGCTTTAGTTATGGTCGTAAAAAACTTTCTTGGCAACAACAAGGCCAGGAACTACGCAGAACTTGTTGCCAATACTGCTTTCAGAAACCTCGGATGCAACATGAGCATCAAAATGCATTCTCACATATGGATGGATCGGTTTCCTGAGAATCTGGGATCAATGAGCGACGAGCAAGGGGAGAGATTCCATCAGGACATGAAAGTGTTGGAGACCAGGTATCAGGGACGCTGGTATGCAATCATGATGGCTGATTACTGTTGGACTCTGAAGAGAGACATCCCTGCCGCTGAGCATTCTTGGAGTTCGAAGAAACGGAAGTTCATGCCCTGAATTTTGAACAATGATGACCTAACATCCAATTTACATGTACTTACCTTTATCAATGTCTACTATTCAATGTACACTAATCAATTTTTGTAACACTTAATTAATTAATTGTATTAGAAAACGATTTTTTTCTCTTAAAAACCTATTTCGGATGAGAAATATTAACAAAATCAACCGAAAATGTCACAAAAATGTAATCGATTTAGTCAGCAGATCGGATTTTTTTAAATCGACTTAGCACAAAAACCTGACCTGATCGACAGAAATGGATGTCATTTTCGGATTCAGCGGTGCAAAATTGTCCTAAATCAGTTGAAAAAACTTAGACGACTTACAAAAAAAAAAAAAAATGTACCTCGGTGAATTATTATTCATATTCATGTGAAATGAACTAAGACATTTTTCATGCGACAGTTATAATTGATTTAATGTAATCTCATGAATACTAATATTACTATTACTAATTTTAGTAATTTTTAGTATATTAATATATATATATATATATATATATATATATATATATATATATATATATATATATATATATATACGATTCTATAATAATATAAGCGAAAGTGTGTGTGTGTGTGTCTGTCTGTCTGTCTGTCTGTCTGTCCGCGATAGGTGCCGCCCCCAGTGCCCCAATCCCCTCATATGGCACAGTTTTGGAACCAGCTCGACCAGGGGAAGGTTTTAAGTCCATGTATGATCTGATCTGATCACTTTTTTTTTCTTTTTTTTTAGCAGCCTATTAGCGAGAATTGTGAAAAAAAAGTGGGTTGCGAGAATTGAGGGAACCTTGATGTAGGGTGATGGGTAATGGGTGAGTGAATGGGTGGGGTGATGGGTAATGGGTGTGGGGTGATGGGTGAGTGAATGGGGGGTGGGTGATGGGTGATGGGTGAGGGAATAGATGGGGGGTGATGGGAAATGGGTGAGTGAATGGGTGTGTGGTGATGGGTAATGGGTGAGTGAATGGGTGGGGGGTGATGGGTAATGGGTGAGTGAATGGGTGGGGGTTTATGGGTAATGGGTGAGTGAATGGGTTGGGGGTGATGTGAATGGGTTGGCGTTAATACATACAATCATGATTTCAGGAAAGCTAGAAGGGGCTATCTGGAGCGTCTGTGTTTGGTGGGCCAAACGCCCACCAAACACAGGTGGTGGGCCGAAGGCCCACCAATAGCCCTCCGCAGGAGCTAGCCAAAAAGTCCGCCCGGAGGGTGTCTTTGCGGCTAGTATATATATATATATATATATATATATATATATATATATATATATATATATATATATATAATATATATATATATATATATATTATATATATATATATATATATATATATATATTATATATATATATATATATAGGTGGTATTCTTAGGTAGATACATGTTGACATTTCAGGGTGACAAAGACACTCGTCATTCTTAGGGTTGTTTATGCGCGTGCAACGTTTCGCCAAAAGACACTTGGCATCATCAGGCTGAAATAGTTAAAAAAAAAATATATACTATACTGCTAAAAACCGAACATCTAAAATAATTTTTGTAAACAATAAAATAATCCTATACTATCTAAAAAAAAAAAAAAAAAAAATTATACTTAACAGACCCTGGTGTGTATGTTGTCTGGGTTGGCAGAGGACTGAAGGAACAATAGTTTACAGGTAGCATTTCGGCTCGTGTGTGGCGATCGAAACGAGAGTCGAACAATCGAAACTCTGTGATAATCATTTGAGTATATATAATTGGTATGAAGTGACTTGGTTATTAAGATCAGGGGACAAATGCTTGATGTGTATGAATTCTAATAATTTAGTGTCACTAGGGTAGTTTGCCTTGGATAGGATACTGAAGTCAGTCATAGAAAAAGGGTGATCTAAAACATGTGAGTGTGAGCGGATTGCAGATTGCGAAGGTGAAGAGATGGGTCGACCAGTACGTGCAGAAACACCTTTATGCTCAGAAAGCCTAAGGGTTAAATTCCTTGTTGTCTCGCCGATGTATCTTGCGTTACAACTAGAACATTTGAATTCGTAAATTATGTTAGAGATAAGAGCTTTAGGTATAGAGTCTTTATATTTGAAATGTGTTCTTAAGGTAAATGGATTAGTAAAAATAAATTCAAAATTTGAGTTTGGAAGGTGTAACTTAAGTAGATCATTGAGTTTCTTGCGAATGGTGTAACTGAGATGGCCGTAAAATGGAAGTTTAATATAATGTGTGTCTAATGTAGGTTCGGGTTGGTTCGACCTGGGGTTGAACTTTTCATTTAGGAATTTGGAGATAGTTGTTTCAATCAAGTTGAGGGGGTAGCCATTATTTTGGAAAAAAATAGTAAGGAATTTGATTTCATTATCGAAGGCAAACCAATTGGAAGATAAACTATAGCATCTGTGTAGTAAGGTCTTAATAGTATTGATTTTTAAAAGGTTAGGATGAATGAAACATATTGAATTCCTAAGACAGTGAAAGTAGGTTTTCTATAGACTGAGGTGGTAAGATAATTATTTTTACGGGTAACTAGGATATCCATATCCATATCACTACCATTTTTGGATATCCTAGCTACCCGTAAAAATAATTATCTTACCACCTCAGTCTATAGAAAACCTACTTTCACTGGATTAGGAACTCAATATGTTTCACTCAT
>JACEEZ010019619.1:297921-300421 GCA_016584305.1 Chionoecetes opilio
TACTGGCAGGTGCCAATGGCTCCTGCATCTAGGGAAATTACTGCCTTTAGCACTCCTAGTAGATACTACGAGTGGCTCAGAATGCCATTTGGTTTAAAGTCAGCCCCTATTACTTTTCAAAGAATGATTAATATTTTATTTTCCGATATGCTAGGCAAAAATGCCTATGCTTACCTTGATGATCTTATAATTTGCAGCAAAGACTCGGAGTCTCATTTTGCTAATCTAGAAGCAATGCTCCTGAAAATTAAAGATGATACTGATCTAGATATACTGATCACTCAAGGTTAAAATGACTAAATTTGAACTCCTTATGTCTAAAATCACCTTTTTAGGCCATGTGGTAGATGGTGAATGGTGATGGACTTCATACAATGTCAGATAAAATAAGCTGCAGTTGCAAATTTCCCGCAACCTAAGAATGTAGACAATGTCCGTTCTTTCATTGGGATGTGTGGTTACTATAGATCATTTATATCCAATTTTGCAGCGGTTGCATCGCCCTTAACAAACCTATTAAAAAAGGACGTGCACTTTAATTGGAACGCTGTACAAGAAAAATATTTTCAAGATCTAAAGGTCGCCCTAACTACGGCCCCTGTCTTGGCATTCCCGGACTATAAGATTCCTTTTGTTCTTTACACGGATGCCTCCGAATTAGGGCTGGGTGCTGTATTAATGCAGACAGACGCACGCGGAAAAAATCGCGCTGTTGCGTTCGCGAGTAGAACTTTACTTCCGGCAGAGTCTAATTACTCAGTAACTCACCAAGAATCACTCGCAGTTGTCTGGGCTCTAAAGAATTTTTGGGATTATATCCTAGGTTATGATATAACCGTATATACTGATCACGCAGCTGTCACTGAACTTTTTAAAGGAAAAAACCTTTCAGGAAGACTCGCGCGTTGGTTTTTGACAATAGAGGAATTCAATCCAACTTTTAAGTACTTGCCAGGTCGAGCCAATGTTGTGGCTGATGCACTGTCTAAAAATGTACATGTTGGATTGGTGACGGACAAGTCCCCTGTAGTTCAAATTTTTTAACTACATGAACTAGCTGTTGCCCAACGTCAACATGACGTGTGGATTAAAGTGATATATGCTCTGGAATCGGGTGACCAGTCAACAGTACCTAAAATGCCCATTCCTTTTTCATAATTTTTCTTATCACCTGATCAGGTCTTTTGTAGATTTTGGCCAAATAAGCGGACCCAGGTGAGCCAATTTGTGATACCTGAGTAATTTGTACCTGTGGTACTGCAACTAGTTCATGATGCTGTAATAGCCGGTCACCCGGGAAAGGAGCGTACTCTTGCTACGGCCCGCACTAGATATTTTTGGCCTAAAATGCGGTTAGATATTGACGCATATGTAGCTAAGTGCGTGAAATGTGCTGAGCATAAGGGTACGGTGCCAAAACCAGCACCAATTTTGGAATATCCAACTCCTGAGCGTCCTTGGGACATCGTTCCTATTGATCTGTTACAGTTTCCTTCTAGTCGTCAAGGGTCTAAATACCTGTTAGTATGTGTTGATCACTTCTCAAGGTATGTTGTTTTGGCCCATGTGATGGATAAAACTGCCAAAGCGATTGCACACGCATTGATTGCCAACCTATGTTGTCCATACTCAACTCCCCGAGTTTTAATGAGTGGCAATGGCGCGGAATTAAAAAATCCGCTTCTTAGTGAAATCTGTGGGCAGTTCAACATCAAACAAACATTCACGGTAACTTATCACCCTGCCAGTAACGGTTTAGTTGAGCGTGCGAGCAGGAAAGTCCTGGAAGCTTAGCGCCCAGTTGTTGGTGGCTTGCTTGATAGTTGGGAAGATTAGTTACCCCATGTTGCAGCATGCGTTAATTGTAATATTTGTGAGTCAACAGGTCAAACTCCTTATTTTATAATTTTTGGTATGGAGAAACGACTCCCATATTACTTGCTTAGTAGCCCTCAAAAACCTGTGTACAATTTTGATGATTATGCTAAATGACAGCTTAAAGTTTTCTCAGACTTATATTCCGATGTCAGAGATAAATTACAGGCTTCCAAGACTGCTATGTGCTCGCAACAACACCGGCGCTCTGCACCCATTCAAATCCGGGTTGGTGACTCTGTCATGATTTGAGTCCCGGAACGGAACTCTAAATTAGTTCCTAAATGTGTATGTCTGCGCCTGGTAATTAAGCAACTCCATGGAAATATTTTAGATATTTTGGATCCGTGGTTAAATACCTTAGAAGTCATTCACAGTGATCGACTTAAACGGACCAATGCCAAACCTGATTTAAGCTTTGTAGAAACTGCTAATCCTAGCATGCTACGCGGCCTAAAACTAACAAATCTAATGCTCCTACTGACCAACCAATTCATGCTTATAATTTACGTCCGCGTAATTGATTGCTTGTCTTTCATTGCCTTTCTTAGACAAACTTTCGTGCATGATATTTGGTATAGGAATAAATGCATTAGTAACAGGGAGAAATTGGGTAAGGTACTTT
>JACEEZ010019619.1:305421-320421 GCA_016584305.1 Chionoecetes opilio
AAGCCCTGTCGTAACCAGATTATATCGTAGACATCATTCAAGGCATACACACGCCAAAATGAGTGACGAAGAAGGTGGAAAGAAAGTAAGACATGAAATTATCACCTCAGCCGCAGGTGTACCTAAATTTTCTGGAGACCCACACACAATTGAGGTGAATCAATTCCTACATAGAGTAGACACCCTGATAGCCAATAAGAAACTCACTTCGGAAAGGTTGAAAATAGAAGTTCTTAAGCACAACGTTGATGCCGAAAATGGTAGAGCCAGACATGTTATCTGCTACAGACGGTTAGAGGAACTTCACGATTATGATGATTACGTTCAGGAGACATTTCTCCAAAAAGAGTGACCAAGATCCACTTAGAGCCATGGTTAAAATGTTAGCCTTAAAGAGACCCTCCTCACAACTCGTTACCGAGTACATTGCTAAGCTTGATCTGTGCGGACAGGACATTGAGAAAATGCTTAAGACTTCAACGTGGACACTGCCACTAGACGGGGATCATATGTCTGTGTCACTAGTAGCCAAATTAAAAATGTTTTCGAAAATTCTTAGTGATTGTGATGACTTAACAAGCGAAAGGTTTTACAAATACTTGAAAGAAACACTGTCCTTAGGAGAAATAGATTGCTTGCTGAGGGGATTTGCAGAGACAAATCCTAGGTTCGATTCATACGTGATGCCAGTGCGATCAACACACACACCACCGCCACAGGCAAGTAATTTTCAACCCGGAACGCGGTTCAGTAGGTCTACGTCACGTAGTGGGGGTCCAACAGAAAACAAGATTAGAAGTGTTTCATGGCAACGCCCTACACAAATAGAATGTTACCAGTGTGGTAAGCCCGGTCATGTAGCGAAAGATTGTTACAGCAAAACATCTTGTGCAAATTGTCAATATACAGGACACACTGAGAGAAACTGCTGGCAGTTTCTCTCAGTGTGTTTCTCTCTGTTTCTCTCTCAGCACCAAGGCAGGAACCTTGGTGTAACTATCATAAACAAGTAGGTCACAGAACGCAGGAATGTCGAGCTCGACGCGCACAACAATTTCGAGGTCAAAATTTTCGTACAGGACCACCTTCGTAAGTAAACACAAGGAAGAAAACACTACTCTTCAAGTAAGGCATGAGACCCGTCACAATGAAGACTTAGAAAATTCTGAAAGAGAAGCAAAAATGATAATACCAGTCAACAAACACACAGAAAGCCCATTGATAGAAGGCAAGGTGTACAAAACGCCAACTCAGATTTTCCTAGACACAGGATCCATGGTGAACAAAATAAGTCTTGAAATCTTAAACAAAGTAAAGCCAGGAGTTAGGTTCATTGAACCGGTGCCATACACACTGCAAGGAGTGACAGGCGAAAGACTATATACTGTGGGAAAACGCAGATCACTGTTACTATAGGAGATTATTTTTATTTTGACATAACAGCTATGATGGTAGACAAACCATTCTTCCTTGGAGAATTGTTAATTGAATTTGCAACGATGCGAGAACAAGAGATTACGGTATCTCCACCCAGACCGTGGTGTACATTGTTCCTACTAATTTATACCATTTCTAAATCCGGAAATAGTTATTGGAGTACTAAATAAGGACACAAATTGTGAATCTAACATTCAGAATAGCGTTGCAGAGCGATCAAAGGCTACTGATAAGCCAAAGAGAAGGGCAAAAATACCCCTCAACCTTCAGGTTCCTGACTTACACACTGCACCGAAACAGGTGAGTAGTGGAGTCACACCAAAGACAAGCAAAGCGCTTAATACCAGATAAGAAAAGGTAGCATGCAATAGTCAGTTCACTGAGACAGCCCCAAACGAAGAAGTTAAAGGACCAGATGAAGGCATGATAATTGTTTCAGGACATGTGATAGAATCTAGACTATTGCATTCCATGTCAGTTAACAAGGTGACACTGGAGTTAAAAGGATTAACGAATGATACAGAAGTAATTACAATGCCAGAATCCATGAGAGTAAGGGGAGCACAGCTTGATTCCGCTGTATATAAATCAGAGAATTGGGAAATTAGAAGTTTTAGTAATGAATACACTGAATAAGAACAACACTCTGAAACCAGGAACCCAGATAGGGTTATTCCAAGTATGTGAACATATGATAGATTGATAACTGTACATATTCGGTGAATATGAATTAGGATAGAAAATATTTCATCATGTATTTATTCGCATTTAGTTAAAACAGAAGTCTTGTCGGGACGACAAGCGGTAGCTGCCGAGCCCTGTAATAGGCCTAGCCTGGATTAACCCTAGATTAACTTAGAATAAGCCCAGAAGGTATATGGATAGGCGAGAGAGAGAGAACAAATATAATGCTTACATCAACTAAATGGAACCAGAAAACTCGTATATCATAACCAAACTCAAAACATGAGATCGATTTCAGATAGGGAAAGTACACAGTCAGCGAGTTAGAGCTTTGACCTGATTGGTCAGAGCAAGATTAATAGACTACCAGGTTAAACCGCGCGCAGCTTAGTGACGTCAAATGCAGTACCTCGAGAAAACGACGAGAAAACGACGATTTTGTATCGTGGCCTATTCTAAAATATGCCCCGAGCCTCTCGAGGATAATCCCCCACCCACCTACACGCACCTGTGGCCGCGGCAGCCTGCCCTGACCTGACCTCACTCGATCACACCTGCTCCTACCCTACCTACCTTAGTAACCTCTCCTCTGCTACTCTCCATGCCACTCCCTTTTACCTCCTCTTTCCACTATGAGAATATGATTATTAATACTACTATTATTATCATCATTATCATTATTATTTATATAGTGTTTATTACTATTATCATTCCCATTCCTATTAAGCAAGCTCAATAACATGAGTTTGGTTTGGGAGAGGTTGTTAATGGCCAACTATCATATGAAAATGACTGCAGTGTAGTTGTTGGCATAGAACAAAATGTTTACCTCTAGTGTATATGTGTAGGTTTACAAAAACCTTTGACTTTGTACCAATTTTAGTGGAGAGAGAGAGAGAGAGAGAGAGAGAGAGAGAGAGAGAGAGAGAGAGAGAGAGAGAGAGAGAGAGAAAGAGAAAGAGAAAGAGAAAGAGAGAGAGAGAGAGAAGAGAGAGAGAGAGAGAGAGAGAAAAAAAAAAATATCCCCGCCCGGGCCGCCACGGCGCCACCCATCCACACGTCCTGCCCTGCCCTCACACACACTTGCTCTCTCCTGCTTGCTGGCTGCTGTCAGGCCACTCCCTTCTACCTCCTCTTTCCACTATCCAAAAATTATCATTATGACATACTATGTAGTGTACTATGCTCCTATAGAAAGAAAAATTAGAGAAGGGAAAAAATCCTCACCACAGAACCGTGAACACGCATAGAAAACGTAGCACAGAAGATATGCTCTGTGCGAGTGTTCATTCAAGACTGGCGACCTGTTTTGGAGGGAGGGGCCTGGGAGGCACACCTTCGGACTGCAGCAGACGTCACGCACAGAAGGGGAAAATTTCAGACTAGCCGTGGAGAGACCCGATAGTCTGTTGATCCTGGGTCAGAGTAGGAACAAAAGCAGAGCGAGGTTCCTTACCATTGGTAGGAATAGAGGATGACGTATAAGTGACGTCACATTCACAGTTTCGGAAAAGATCTCCTTACATTTTCTAAGAGATTCAATACGGTTCCCATGCCGGTAGGACGTACCCACTGTAACTAGTGAGAGAGCAAGCAAGTACGAGTGGAAGCAAGTGTGCGTGAAAGACAATTGTTAGCTATAACCGTTGGAAATAAAAGAAGAAAGGACCAGCGATCTGTTCATTTCCCGCCTCAAGTGCAACACAACAAACACCCCCTACAGTGGTAGCATCTGCGAGACCACATATTTACCTGTTTTTTTCCATTCTGTCTATCCGTTGTAATGGTGGTGTTTGGTAACTCTATATTGATATCTGTCCTACTACTACCTATCAACTCGACATAACCTTCCAGACAATTATCTCCTCTTCTTCAAAGACACTCAACTGTCTCCCTCTTCTACAATGAACGCCTACCATACTAGGTAGGCGTCGTAAAGGGTCCTTTACTAAAAAACTTAACTGGAAATCTCACATCTCATCTCATGCTAAAATAGCTTCTATGAAGTTAGGTATCCTGTGGCGTCTGCGTCCATCTTTTTCTCCCTCCTAGTTGCTTGCTCTGTACAGGGGCCATATCCGCCCATGTATGCCTCTCATGTTTGGAGGGGATCCACTCATACAGCCCTCTTAAACAGGGTTGAGTCAAAAGCTTTCCGTATCATCAACTCCCCTCTGACTGACTGTCTTCAATCTTTAAATCACCGCAGCAATGCTGCTTCTCCTGCTATCTTCTACCGTTATTTCCATGCTCACTGCTCTTCTGAGCTTTCTAACTGCAAGATATACTGAAAGATATCAACATAGAGTTCCCAAATACCACCATTACAACGTAAGATTGCCTGTCTATCTGTTTTTCTGTCTGACTATCTGTCTCTCTCATAATTTGCCAACGACCGTGTGACGGGACAAACAATTTTCCCAGTAATGAATGTAGACAAGGAAGGATTTTTTGTATTTTCTTTAAAACCCCCGCCGGCAGAGAGCTTTTTTTTTTTTTTTTTCTCTCTCTCTCTCTCTCTCTCTCTCTCTCTCTCTCTCTCTCTCTCTCTCTCTCTCTCTCTCTCTCTCTCTCTCTCTCTCTCTCTCTCCTTAATTGGCTATTTCTACGTGTGTCTATTAATTTGTCTGTCTATCTACCTATTTATATATATATATACATATATTGTTGTAGTCTATCTACCTACCCGCCTCTGTCTTTATGTCTCTCCGTGTGTCTGAAGTATTTCTTTGTCTATCTGTCTCTGTATATATGTCTCTACAACCTACCTCTCTCTGTCTCTTCAATCTCAAACAAGGCATCTAATTCGTTTGCTTTTCCTATTCCTTGCTTTATCCTTTCTTACAATCCCTGTGTGAGTTTATCTGTATATCTATTTAAGTACGTGCGTCTCTCTCTCTCTCTCTCTCTCTCTCTCTCTCTCTCTCTCTCTCTCTCTGCCACAATCTAAAATAAACACATATTTCTTTGTCCCTAATCTGCACCTCATTATTTATCTTTATCCTCATTTCTGTCATTCTGTCTGTTTACCTACCTACCTACCTACCTCCTCTTTCTGTGTATCTCTATGTATCTATTCTGAAACTTCTCAATTTTCAACACTTGTCTGTTTATCAACCTGACTGTCTTTCTGTCTGTCTGTCTTTTCAAAGCCCTAACAAAGCCATTCAGTCTGTTTATCTTCCCGCCCATGCGTTTCCTTTCCCCGCAGTCTCTCAGCTATATAGGCGAGTGTTATCAGAAGGAAAAACTAATTTAGTGCGCAGTGTGAGTCTCCCCGGTGTGGTTGTTCGGCTAAGGTTTCCCATTTACATGATGAGACCTGGTAAACTACGTTTTCTGTGATTGGGCAGCGCGTTTGTTTACTTTGTGACGTCACATGGACCCAATTCTCCTTCCTTTCCTCTCAACTCATCTTCCTCCTCCCTCATCCCTTCGTAATGGACGAGGAGGATGGAAAGGAGGGATAGAAAGATTATGGAGGAAGAAGAATGGATATCGTGATGAGGGAGAGAAAGATTTAGGGGATGAGAAGAGAGAGAGAGAGAGAGAGAGAGAGAGAGAGAGAGAGAGAGAGAGAGAGAGAGAGAGAGAGAGAGAGAGAGAGAGAGAGAGAGTTGACATTTAAACACGCATACAATCAATTTTTTTAAGGGGAGGTGGAGCAGAGTGGTTAGCGTCTCCAAGTGGCGTTCTCGGTGACCCGAGTTCGATCCCCAAAGAAAACCAAAATCTTAAGAGTGGCCTAAAAACACCCACATGCCCTGCCCATTCAGTCTACCTTAGATTGCGAGTGCATCGGAGGACACAGGGTCGGTGGCCTCTCACAGCCTCTAATCACAGGCGTCACTGTAGAAAAATCCTGTGTGCGCCACCACGGGCGAGGGCCAACCATCACAGCCCTCAAGGGATCCTCCAGTGTCTACTATCCGAGCATTACAATTCACTGCCTACAGGCGCTATAGGCACAAATGTAAAAATATAAAATAATAAAAATAATATATATATATATATATATATATATATATATATATATATATATATATATATATAAAATATGGTTTAAAAATTTCATCTCACTCTCTTTTTCTCTTGAATAGAAGGAAAATTATCCCTTCTTTCCATGCCATACTTCCTTTCTTCTCTCTTCACCCCATAAATCATCTGATCTCTCCCTCTCCATCCTTCTGTACCTACTTCCCTCCATAACATTACGTCTTCACTTAAAAATAACAGATTCCCTCAAGATCCTTATTTCCTCCAGTTTATTATATATCCCTTTTTTCACACAAATTTTCATGGCGTTCACTCGCGTCTTAGTTCATGTGCTCATCTTCATATATATTTTTTTATGTTACCCTTTGCTCCAATATTTCCTGAATCTCTCTCTCTCTCTCTCTCTCTCTCTCTCTCTCTCTCTCTCTCTCTCTCTCTCTCTCTCTCTCTCTCTCTCTCTCTCTCTCTCTCTCTCTCTCTCTTCTCTCTCTCTCTCTCTTTCATACACACACACACCTTTGCCACACCATAATTCCATTCCTCCTCTTCCTCCCACTTCTCTATCTCCTGTTCTCTCCTCTTCTTCTTCCTCCTCTTTTTTAATGTACCACGGGTCACTGCTGCAGGGGGCATTAAAGTGAACGGCGTCCTACTTGGAAGGTGCACAACCGCAGTGGAGTGAACGGAGATGGGGCCTGATTGACTGCTGCCTCCCTTGAAAGCGCCAAGCAAGGCTGCCGCACCACCCTTGAACTCCCAAACTGAACTTACACCAACAATACGCTAGACGTCATGACCCACACAGATAGCCTCGAGTTAGCGGTTACCATTACTACTCTCGACTTGTGACGGCCTGTGAATCAGTAAGGGTCCTGACATTTAGTGACCATCATCGGGATTTAAGGTACCAGGGGTCACTGCTGCAGGGGGCATTAAAAGTGTACGGCGTTCTACATTGAAAGTGCACAACACAACAGTGTTTGTGTTTCCTTTGTATTCCTTTGTATTCCTCCTTTTCCTTTTCTTCCTCTTTTCCTCTCTTTCTCTCTCGAATTTCAACAACACCTGTTCAGTGACGCTTTATTCATTGGGTAGGAAGAGGAGGAGGAAGAAGGAGGAGAAAGTAAAATATATATATATATATTTTATAAAAGGCTAAACAAGCATCCATAATTTTTGTATGCGTTTCCTCAAAGCGTACACACACACACACACACACACACACACACACACACACACACACACACACACACACACACACACACACACACACACACACACACACACACACACACACACACACACACACACACACACACACACACACACACACACACACACACACACACACACACACACACACAGAGGCCTCGGCTGTGTTTGTTTTGTATAGTTGTGGAAGTTTAAAATGTTATAATAAGGATATGTAGACCTAATGTGTACTTGTATGTGTGTGTGTGAGTGAGTGTGTGTGAGTGTGTGTGTGTATGTGTTTGTATGTGTGTATGTGTGTGTGTGTGTGTGTGTGTGTGTGTGTGTGTGTGTGTGTGTATTCATCTAGTTGTATTCATCTAGTTGTATTTTTCAGGGCCAGAGCAATGCTCGTGTGGCCCCGTCTCCATATCAACATTTTTATCATTCATCCTTAGTGCTTTGTGTTGGCCGAAGCCAGCACCCCGGAGAGCAGGTCACAAACCCCGGCTAACACCCGGTACCCATTCACTGCTGGGTGGACAGGGGCTCGGGTTTTAAGGAAACAACCCATCTGTTTCCGCTCCGCCCGGGGATCGAACCCGGGACTTCTCGGTTGTGAACCGAGCGTGCTTCCCTTGCACCACGGAGTACCCGTGTGCACACACACACGTGTGTGTGTGTGTGTGTGTGTGTGTGTGTGTGTGTGTGTGTGTTTGTCGCTTGCAAGTTGATGTAAAAGGAAGATAATCTGCTTTGGGGAATGGAGAGGAGGGAAGGGGGAAGGAGGGAAGGATATGTCAAGAGGGATCGTGTGCGGGCGGGTGGGTGTGCGGGCGGGTGTGGGTGGGCAAGAAGGCTACACACACACACACACACACACACACACACACACACACACACACACACACACACACACACACACACACACACACACACACATTAGAGCCGAGACAAAGTAAGAAGAGGAGAGGAAGAGAGAGAAGACTGAAGGACGAAAGGAGGCAGAGAGAGAGATGGAGAGGGAGGGAGGAAAGGCTAACTCCACCACTCTCCCAGACTCTCATTTACATACGAAAGATAGACATCACTTAAATTTCTCTCGACACCACTTTCACCACTACAGTAATGATGATAATTATACTGATGAGAGTAGTGGGGGTGGTGGTGATGATGGTAGTAGCAGTAGTAGTAGTAGTAGTAGTAATAGTAGTAGAAGCAAGGTGGTGAAGGTGGTGGTAGTATTATTATTAGTATTAGTAGTAGTAGTATTAGTAGTAATAGTAGTAGTATTAGAGGTGGAAGTAGTAGTAGTAGTAGTAGTAGTAGTAGTAGTAGTAGTAGTAGTAGTAGTAGTTCAGTACAGTTCAGTACATTTTATTTTCGTAAGAAACTTACATAGTACGTAGAGTAGACGCACGAGATATACAATAAGAAAAAATAAATGTTATTGTTATATACAAACAGCATACTTTGCACATACTTATATGATAATTTTTACAAGTATGTATTTTTATGTGTTTCACCTTAAGATATCAAATTAAAAATCTCATACATGTACAAATAAAACAAAATGTATGAATAGGCTAACCATTAAAATCAATTGATATAAATTAAAATGATCTATAAAGTATATATATATACAAAACTAAAATATGTAATACATTTGTAAAAAACATAGGATATATAAAAAAGTTAACCCCTAATCTATGAAGGGATTAATATCCATAAAATAAACAGGGGCCTCGCCTCTCCTCATGTCGCTGTACCCAGACTATCCTGGCCTTAATAACATCCAGAGCCTCTTCAAAAATATTGATATTGTAATACTGATCAAATAAATGTCTCACATAAGTCATAAAAAGATCTTTTGTATAAAAATATATATTATATTTAATGATAGGATTGTTTGACCTAATCAGTCTTTTAAAAAATCTAACTTGTATAAGGGCTGTGAGATGCCTTAATAATAATTGATTGCAGTTTTCAGCAGTGATGTGGCTGCTGGCATAGTAGGTACTCCCGACATGATTTTTTAAACCATTTATATGCTACATTAAACGCTTTAAAAATACAAGATCTAAAAACTGAGGTATCATTCCATAGGGCCAAGCCATATTCTGGACAGCAGTAAGAGTTAAATAAAAACAAAAGAACATTAAAATCTAAAAACTTAAAATCTCTATATACACTATTAAAAGATGAGTAAAATGAGTTTAACCGAAACTCGATGTCATCACTATCTTTAAAATTGAAGGAAATATTTATAGTAGTAGTAGTAGTACTAATAGTAGTCGCAGTAGTAGTAGTAATCGTAGAAGAAGTAGTAGTAGCAATAGTATTAGTAGTAGTATTAGTAATAGCAGTAAAATTGGTGGTCGAAGTTCTTTGGTGATTATATAGTAATAAAAAGAATTACCCCTAACCACATAAACAAAATAAATGAAAGCAGGTATAATAATCATATTAATAAAAACAATAATACTAAAAAAAAATACTATCTGCAATAATGATACAATATATGCAACAACAGCAGCAACAACAGTAACCACCATATACGTACCCTAGACTGCTTCCCAGCCCCCTCCCCCTCTCTACCCTGCCCACAGACAACCTTCCCACCCTGGCAACACAAACAGGCTCGCGCACAAAGGTCACGAGAGCTCAGATGGGATGTGACAACAGGATGTTGCCCCTGTACTACCCTGCTTCGGTTACCCTTCCATCCCAACCTTCTATAACAACCACCCTCTGCTATCCTGCCAACATACCCTGCCACACACACTACTGCAATGACAACTACACTTTGATACCCTGCCAACCTACCCTGTCACACACCCTGCTGCAATAATAACCTTTCCCTGCCAACCCTACCAGCATACCTTTTGTTCCCCCTGTCACTAATAACCCAACACATATACCCTGCCAAGATTACCTCCCTCTGTCATCGTTTCATGCTTTCCCTGTCACCTTATAATATTGTAATCCCACCCTGCCACTGTGATATAATAAGTATGTCATGCTTGAGGGTCATAAAATTGATTAATGACTTTATAAGAGCATAGAGAGAGAGAGAGAGAGAAGAGAGGAGAGAGAGGACGAGGGGAGAGAGAGAGAGAGAAGAGAAAAGAGAAGAGAGAGAGAGAAAAGAGAGAGAAATAAATAAAAGGGGTTACGTAATAGGAAGATAAACAAAGTAGATACACACACATACATGAGTTTACACGATGAATACGCACACACACACACACACACACACACATAACACACACAGGCACACGACCACATAAGCAGCCCACACATACACAATATCTAAGCCTCACACACACACACGCACACACACACACACACCCCACACACACACACACACACAACACAAAACCCACACACACACACACACCCCCACAAAACACACACACACAAAAAACACACACACACACACACACAACACACACACACACACACACACACACACACACCGCCCCACACACACAAAACACACACATACAGACACACACACAGGTGCCAAAACAAAGTGACATCCCTAAGCTATCGAACCTGATTGTTTGGGAGGGAGGGAGGGGGGAAGGAGAGGAAAGAAAGGAGATCGAATATTTTGATTGGATTTGATTTATTTTTGCCATTTTTAAAAATAAAACATATATATGTATTTATATATATATAAATATATTATATATTACATAATAATATATATATATAAATATATATATATAGTATATATATATATTATAATATATATATTATTCTATATATATATTAATAATATATATAATATATTTTATAATATTATATAATTATATATTATATATATATATAATATATATATGATATATATAAAATATATATATTATATATATATATAATTAATATATTATATACATCTATATATATATATAACATAATACATTTTACTTAATATGGAAAAAAAGAGAGGAGTTGTAGATAGGTGGAGGAACTGAAGGATGGTATGATAAAATGGAGGGGTTTAAAAAAGAGGGAGAGATAAGGGAAGGGGAAAATAAAATGAGGTGGGAGGAAAGGGAATGAAAGGGCGGGAAAGAAAAAAATGAGAGAGGAGGAATGGAGAACATAAAGGGTAGGAGAGAGAGAAGAAGAGTGAGAGAGCAGAGAGGAAGAGAGATGAGAGAAGAGAGAGAGAGAGGGAGAGAGAGAGGGGAGAGAGAGAGAGAGAGAGAGAGAGAGGGGGAGAGACGAAGAGAGAGAGAGAGAGAGAGAGAGAGAGAGAAAAGAGAGAGAGAAAGAGAGAGAGAAGAGAGAGAGAGAGAGAGTAAAAGAGAGAGGAGAGAGAGAGGGGAGAGAGAGAGAGAGAGGGGAGGAGAGAGAGAGAGAGGAGAGAGAGAGAGAGAGAGAGCTGCTGCCCCCTCCCCATACCATCACTAAGGCAAGGAATGGCACACGCTGGCCTTAATATCCTTTTCTGCCAACTTTCGCGGCTTCAGGACGAATGTCGGCGAGCTAACACACACCGTCCTCAGGAACAAAGCTGACGTCGTGGTGGCCGTTCGAGACTTTTCCGGCTGATGAGTGTGTGACATCATGTGACAGAATCCTGGGCTATTGTCACTGGAGCGGGTGATCAAGGCACCGGACAAGACGGCGGGTAGCAGTGTGTCACCGTGAGGGACTGCAGCTTCAGTTACTGCCTATCCCGGTCCCCGAGGAGATAGAAGCGAGTCTTCCGCCTTCCCCTCACAGACAAAAGTGCTGTCTTGTTATGCGCTCTTTATCGCCCACAATGGCAACGGCGCAGCACCCTTAGCCTTCCTCACCGCCCAGCTGGACACCATCTTGGCCACCCGTGACTGCCAGAACAGCGTTATGGGGGCGACCTGAATCGGGCACTTGGTGAAAAGGGCCTTTTCACAGAGTTGACAGGGTCCATGGGCTAAACCAATCACGTCACCTTCCCCACACACGTACGAGGGGGGCTCTCTGGACCCAGTGCTCACTGATCTTCCTGCAGACTCAGTGGCAGTGCAGCCCAGCTGAACACAGTTGCAGCTCTGTTTCATCATGGCAGTGCTCTCCCGCATTGGCCTAGACCCCGCCAGCGAGGAAACATCCCAGCGGTTCATTTGGCTGTGGGATAGAGCTGACTGGGGCCACCCAGCGCGTCCTGTCTGACACTGACTGGGCCGCCGCGCTCTGCGGTGACGTGGATCACAATGTGGCCACCTTCACCGCCATTCTCCTTGCCGTGCGGGACCAACATGTTCCACATAGAGTGTACGAGGCTGAGCCGCGAGACCAGCCGTGGTTCGGTTTCAGGTGTCGCCTTGCTGCGGGAGGATAAATACAAGGCCTGGTGCGCCTAAAGCGCCGCCCCACACAGAGGAACAAGCCTGCACCGCGCCACCTGTAAGGCCATGACCAGGACAGCTTCATGATCCGGAACAGGTGGGAAAAAAGACGTCAGGAGGGAAACTAGCCTCCAATCAAGTTGACCCCAAGCAATGGTGGTCCTTGGTGAAGGAGAGCAAGGCACCGTCCCCCAGGAGAGAATCCCGCCCCTCATCACACCAGCAGGAGACGGGGTGGTAAAAAACCAGGAGAAGGCAGACCTCCTGGCGACTCACTTCAGCAGGAAGATGACGACACAAGGACCCTGAAAGGCAAACCACCTCGCCTCACCCGTATGTGTCACCTGGGCCTGGACAGCCCGTGTGGTCACGGAGGGACATCGTGGCCCGCCCTGTACCGTCAACACCCAAAAAGGCGTCTGGGCCTGATGGTGTGAGTCCCTTCCTGTCAAGCACTGTGCAGATGAGCTGATAAGGCCCCTCACGCACATCTTTCAGCAGTGCCTCCAAACGGGCGCCCTGGCCAAGCCTGTGGAAGGAGGCTCGTGTCACGCCCGTACACAAGAAAAAGGAGAGGACTGATCCAGCCAACTATCGTCCAATCTCGCTCCTGTCAGTTGTCAGCAATATCTTAGAAAGGATATTGCAGAGCAAATGACCCCCCACCTAGAGGAGCACCACCTTATGTCCCCTAGACAGTACGGGTTTAGGAAGGGACGCTCCGCCTCGGACCTGCTTCTCCTGCTCTCCCAAATCATGGCAGGACTCCCTGGACTTGGCCGCACATCGCTGGTGATTGCCCTTGGACATCGCCGGGGCCCTTGACTGTGTGTGGCACAAGGGCCTCCAGGCAAAGTTTGAACAGCTCGGCATCACGGGACACCTGCTGGGGTTGTTCTCGGGGCTACTGCACAGCCGGAGTCTGAGGGTGGTGGTGAATGGGAGCACGTCAGCCACGTACCCGGTGGAGGCTTCCGTTCCACAGGGATCGGTCCTGGGCCCCCTCCTGTGGAACATTTACTTCAATGACCTCCTCCAAAGCCTCCCTGTCGCGTCTGCCTATGCTGACGACTGCACCGTGTCCCACTCCTACACCAGAGGGGGAACTGCGAACGTGATAGCTGCCACCAACCGTCAACTTGGGTGACATCCCCGGGGCCCGGGGAGGACGGTGGGTAGTCAAGTTTGCTGCCGAGAAGACCAAGGCCATGGTTTTATCACGTTCGAGGAGGACCCCAGGCTAAATCGAGGGGAAGCTGAAGTTTGGGGACGATACCCCTTTCCATCAAGGGGCTCCATCAACATCCTGCGGGGGAGGTTGACTCCAGGCTCCGCTTTTACCCTCACCTGGAGACAGTTTTCCCGTCGAGCCTCCCTGAGGGTGACTCTCCTGCGCCGAGTAGGGCACCTGCTCGACGCTGACGGCCTATGCAAAATGGGATTAGGCCAAGTGAGGCCCGTCATAGAGTTTCAGCCCTCTCACCTGGATGAGTAGTGCCCAGTGGGCCCCCTGTCACTGCTGGACAAAGTGCAGAGGCGTGCTGAGCGCCTCATACACTCAACCGACGAAACCAATATCAAGGGAACGTCCGCCCGCGGCAACAGTGGCAGCAGCAGCAGCGACGACAACAACAACAACATCAGCTGCAGCTCCAACACCAAACAACAACAAACAGCAACAACGACTACAGCAGGGGGCAGTGGCGGGATGATCCCCGCTCACAGCTTGGGGCAGCCTGGGGCACCGGAGGAGAGTCGGTGCCCTCACAGTGTTGCACAAGGCCCCGGTGCAACACTTTCCCACCTTGCAGGACTTCGGGTCCCGTGGAGGAGGTCAGAACGCGCTACGAGGACGGTAGCGTCAGGTTGATCTCCCCTCAAAGGGCCCCGAGGACCACACCGTGATGGGCCAGTGAGCCCTTTCTTGGGCCACGGCGACACGTGGAACACCTTTACGGTTGAGGTGGATGTCGTGGCCATGAACACCCAGCAGGGGAAGGTTTGGCGGCCCACAGATGGTGCCGCTTACATCGCCTTAGTGCCCGGGAAGGCGTAACACAGTGTCATGTCAATAGGGATACATAGTGACACACACATATAGTGACACATATTGATACAGTGACACAGTGTACGTGTAAATAATGCGCCTGAAAAGTGCCTGTGACGGACAGTGACCCTCAGTCTGTAACATTATATATTTAGTTTATCCTATAAGGTATAGCTTTCAGATAGATGTCCCCGGGACATGGGACATCTTTAGCTTCTGCCACCCATTGCCTTCAACAACCTCTTTGCTATTTGTAGCCCCATGTATACCATGTCAGTTGTTTAAATTAAAAAAAAAAAAAAA
>JACEEZ010019619.1:322921-328740 GCA_016584305.1 Chionoecetes opilio
TGAGTAATGAAGAGCAGGATAAAGAGTGCAAGTAAAAACAATCAGGAGCAGGAAGGATGAAGGAGGAATAACAGGATGAAGATAAGTTCAAAGGAGTTAGGAATAAATTCAATTAATAAAACGAAAAACAAAATGAAAATGATTGAGGAGAATAAAATAAAAGCATTGCAATTTCGTAGATGAAACGAGGCTGTCTGTTCGTAATCAGCGCTACTTATTATAATGAATGCACAATTTAGTAAACATTACCTTCGAACGATCAAAAAAGTTTATATATGAAAATTCTTACAGGAATATTTTGTTATATATTATACGATTTACATGAACTTTCTACCATGTCATTACTATAATACGGTGTATGTTCAAAGATAAATTGGTAGGGATATATATATATATATGTTTTGATATGAGATTCAATACCTTTGCTTATCTTCACAAACTATAAAAAAATATTTAAATGTAAGTAAGGAAATAAGTAAAAAAGTGATGGGAATGAATGTAATTTATTCCTGACTTCTGAGATTTTCAAATATTCATAAATTTTGCTTCGAAACCCAAGTTTGTAGGAGGTGAAATTGCTGCCAATATCTCTCTCTCTCTCTCTCTCTCTCTCTCTCTCTCTCTCTCTTCTCTCTTCTCTCTCTCTCTCTCTCTCTCTCTCTCCTCTCCCCCTCTCTCTCTCTCTCTCTCTCATTTCCAAGATTTTACTGAAAGGAAAAACAATAGATTTTCCCGGGTGCCTAAGGGCCCCCCTTTTGGCAATATTTTCAATGGAATGGAGGAGCCGAGATTGCCCTGCGTATTGTAAATTATCTATGAAGGAATTATTGCATCTCCAAATCCTCGAGTAGAAAAGTTGCGATTCATGATGTCTAGAAAATCATTGATCTTTCTTTCTTCATTCATCAATAACTGTCTTGGTTCAGAATATTTAATGCCATCACTGCTGAATAATCTTCCTTTTCCTGTACATCTTAGTCTGCTTTAAATCAATGATGTTTCTCCTGTTTTATTCAGCTTTTTTTTCTTCACCTCTCGCTCCTCTTTAATGCTACTAGAATATGTTGCGGTGATTCTATATATGTAAAACAGCAATATTTGTATCCAAAGAAAAGTTTGTTCGTATCTCTGAATGTACGTGACTCGGGGGTATATGTACAAGGAAGTGGCACTGTCCACTGTTAAAAAAAATGGGGGTAGGGTGTGCCCGGGTGGAATTGAGATCAACATACTACAAGAAGGCGGGCTCAGTGGGTTCTTTTGCATTTTTTTGATCATTAGCTGGAAGAAAGAGAGAGAGAGAGAAGAGAGAGAGAGAGAGAGAGAGAAGAGGAGAGAAAGAGGGAGAGAAAGAGGGAGAGAAGAAAAGGAGAGAGGAGGGGAAGCGAGAGAGGAGAAGGAGAGGAGAGGGAGAGAGGGAGAGAGAAGGAGAGAGAAGAGAAGAGAGAGAGGAGGAAAGAGAGGAGAGGAGAGGAGAAGAGACCCTTTCCTAAACCGACCAGCTGGACACCATTTTGCCACCTTGACTGCCAGAACAGCGTTATGGGGGCGACCGAACAGCCTTGGTAAAGGGGGCCTTCACAAGCTGCATGGCCCTGGGCTCACCAATCACTCCCTTCCCCCACAGTACATTGGGGGTCTCTGGACCCAGTGCCCCATGATTTTCCCTGCAGATCGTGCGTGCAGCCAGCTAAAACACATTGGGCACTCTGATCATCTGCAGTGCTCTCCCCTTGGGCCTAGCCCCCGCCAGCGAGGAAACATCCCGCGGGTCATTTGTTGTGGGATAGACTAACGGGCTGGCCTCAAGCGCGTCCTGTCTGACACTGACGGGGCCGCCGCGCTCTGCGGTGCGTGGATCACAATTGGGGCCCCCTTTCCCGGGCCCATTCTCCTTGCCGCGCGGGACCAACATGTTCCACAAGGGTACGGGCTGAGCCGCGGACCACCGTGGTTCGGTTTCAGGGTCCCCTTGCCGCGGAGGATAAAAAAAGGGCCCTGGGTGCGCCTAAAGCGCCGCCCCAACGAGGAGAAAGGGCCCTCACCGCCCAAACCCCTGTAGGCCATGACCGGACAGCTTCATGAGCCAGGAACAGGTGGAAAATACTCAGGGGGAAAAACTAGCCTCCAATCAAGTTGACCCCAACAATGGTGGTCCTTGGTAAAGGGAAAGGGAAAAGGGGCACCCGTCACCCGGGGAGAAATCCCCCCCCTCTCCCCCCACAGGAGACGGGGTGGAAAAAAAACCAGGAAAGGGCGACCTCCTGGCGACCCCACTTCAGCAGGAAAATGAGACACAAAGGACCCGGGGGAAAAGCCCCTCGCCTCATCCCGTTGTTCCCCTGGGCCGGGGGACAGCCCGGGGGCCCGGGAGGACTCGTGGCCCGCCTCCTGGTACCGTAAAACACCAAAAAGGGTCTGGGCCTGAGGTGGGGAGTCCCCTTCCCTAAAGCACGTGCAGATGGCTGAAAAGGCCCCTTTCCCACATTTTCAGCATGCCTCCCCAAAAAAGGTCGCCCGGCCAAGCCCGTGGAAGGAGGCTCGTGTCCACGGCCCGTACACAAGAAAAAGGAGAGACTGATCCACCAACTATCGTCCAAATTTGCTCCTGTCAGTTGTCAGCAAAATCTTAGAAAGGATATTGCGAGCAAAGCCCCCCCACCTAGAAGAGACCCCCTGATGTCCCCTGAAGTACGGGTTGGGGGACGCTCCCCCTCGGACCTTTCTCCCCTCTCCAAAAATGGCAGGAACCTCCCTGGACCCCTGGCCGCCCATCGCTGGTATTGCCCTGGACATCGCCCGGGGGCCCTTTTACGTTGTGGCACAAGGGGCCTCTGGCAAGGTTTGAACAGCCGGGATCAGGGACACCCGGGGGTTGTTCTCAACTACCTGCACAGCCGGGGGTCTGAGGGTGGGGGTGAATAGGACACGTCAGCCCGTACCCGGTGGAGGCTTCCGTTCCAAGGGATCGGTCCTGGCCCCATCCTGTGGGGCATTTACTTCAATGACCTCCTCCCAAAGCCTCCCTGTCGCCTTGCCCAGCTGACACTGCACCGTGTCCCCCCCCTACACCAGAGGGGACTCGAACTGATAAACCACCAAAACCCTCAACTTGTGACTCCCGGGGCCCGGGGAAAAAGGTGGCAATCGAGTTTCTGCGAAAAACCCCAGGCCATGGGTTTATCACGTTCGAGGGAGACCCCACTACTCGAGGGGAAGCTAAGTTTGGGGGCGATACCCTTGCCATTCAAGGGCTCCATCACCTCCTGGGGGGGAGGTTTGACTCAGGCTCCGCTTTGACCGCCACCTGGCGACAGTGGCACGTCCCAAAAATCCTGAGGGTGATCTCCTGCCCGAGTAAAGGGACCCCGACGCTGAGGCCTCATGCGGCTGATAAGGCCCAAGGCGCCCGTCAGGGTACGTCCCCTCACCTGGGAGTAGTGCCCAGTGCCAAACCCGTCCTGCTGGCAAAAGCGAGGCGTGTGAGGCCCTTACACCCAAAACCCACGACCAATATCAAGGGGAAAGTCGCCCCGGCAACAGTGGCGCAGCGCAGCGAAAACAACAACAAAAAACATCAGCTGCAGCTCCAACACCAGCAACAAAAACACACAACGCTACAGCAGGGGCAGGGCCGGGGTGTCCACGCTCCCGCTCCCCGGGGGCACCCGGGGAGAGTCGGTTTCCCTCACAGTGTTGCCAAGGCCCAGGTGCAACTCTCTTCCCCCCTTTCAGGCTTTGGGCCCGTGGAGGAGGGCAGAGCGCGCTACGAGGCGGTAGCTCAGGGGGATCTCCTCCTCGTGGGCCGAGGACCCACACCGGGATGGGCCAGCGAGCCTTTACTTGGGCCACGGCGAACTGTGGAAAAACCTTCCCCCGGGTTAGGGGGAGTCGTGGCATGAACACCCAGCATTTAGGGTGGCGCCCACAATGGTCCGCTTACATCCGCCCTTTGTTTCCCTAAACGTAAACAGTGTCGTGTCAATATGATACTAGTGACCCACACACATATGACACACTTGACACTGACACAGTGTACGTGAAAAAGTGCGCCTGAAAAGTGCCTGTGACGGACGTGCCCCCGTCGTAAAAATTATATATTTGTTTTTTCCTGTGGGCTAGCTTTCAGTTGATGTCCCCGTACAGGGACAACTTTTTGCTTCCCACCATTGCCTTCAAAAACCTCTTTTTATTTTTTACCCCCTTATCCAGCAGTTGTTTCAATGAAAAAAAAAAAAAAAAAAAACGAAAGAGAGATAGAGAAGAGAAGCGCGAGGGGGGTAAAGAGGAAAGGGAAGAGGGGGGGGGAAAAGGGAGGGAGGGAGAGAGAGATCTAGACAGAAAATTTATATGCAGAACTGTATCGAAAAAAAATAAACAAATGAAAATACTATGATAATAATGATACAAATAATAACAAACATACCTGCCACTACCTCGTCCCCCCACATATCAGGTGAGTAACCGCCCCACGAGATCCCTTCAAAGGGGTCCGGTCCCTGGATTGAATGGGAAAAGGAGAGAGGAGAGAGAAGAGAGAAGGATAGAAGAGAGAGAGAGAGAGAGAGAGAGAGAAGAGAGAGAGAGAAGGAGAGGGGAGGAGAGAGAGGAGAGGGGAAGGGGAGGGGGTATTACATTTAGATAAATGTCAAAAGCTCTTTCCAAAAAACCCCTGAGACGAAAAAAGTATTAATCCTATTTTTCTTTCAACTTGTTATCGCCATGTCTTCTTACTTATCCTTTCCCTTTTTTTTATTTATCTCCCCATTTCTGTTTTTTCTTGTTTTATTTACTTGGGGCAAAGCGGGACTTTGGCTCTTCTCTGAAGCTTCTCCCCGTCCTCCTTTTCCCCCTCTTCTTTTCCGCATTTTTTCCCTTTTTTCTTCTTCTTCTTCTCCACTGGGTTTTTTTTCCCTCCTCCTTTTCTGCCTTTTTTCTTTCTGCGATTTTCTCCGTTCCCCCTTCCCCCCCCCCCTCCTCCTCCACCTCGCATTATTCGCATCCCCGACCCTTCTCTCCTTGCTTCCCTTCTCTGCTTCCCTCCTTGCTTTCTTTCTCAAGTTTCCCCCTCCTTTCTTCTCCGCTTCCTCCGTTTTTTTGGTCCCTCCTCCTCTCTTCTCGCTGTCTCCTCTTCTCTTCCCCCTTGAGCTCTCCTTTCCCTTATTCTTTGGGCGTCGCCCGGGTGTTTTTTTTTTTTTCATCCCCAATGCTATTTTTTTGATGTTATCTAGTTTCTCTCATTTATCACTCATCTTCTTCTTCTTACGCTTTTGCATGCTTGGGTTTCTTCCATTCTTCTTTATCTCTTCCTTCCCTTCCTCCTGTTATTCCCCGTCGTATTCTCTAGTTCTCTACATGGTTTTTTTCCCCCCGGGCCCCTCTCGCCTTTCCGCTTGCGTCCCCTTTCAAGGCGTGGTTTTAACCCCCCCTCCCCCTCCCCTCCTCCTCCTCCTCCTCCAGCATCGCCAAACCGCTTGGTTCCTCCCCATCATGGCCTGTCCTGGTGTGCCGTAGCGCGAACATCAAACTCCCTTGTCAGGGTGAGGGCGGGGCCCTCCGTGTCGCTTGAGGGGCGGGTTTAGACAAATTAGGTCGCCCTTAAAAACTTAGGGGTTCTGTCTGATCTCCTGCTCCCCCTTCTTTTTCCTGCTGTCGCCCCCTACGCTACTACTACCCCCTTGGGTGCTGCTGTTGATAGGACTATTTTCCTCCATTTCGTTTTCTTCCACTCTTCCCCTCCTCCGCTTGGCTGGCCTGCGCGGGAAATAAATAAAAACCCCTTTTTCTTTTTTTTTTTTCCTCCTTTTTTCGTTCCCTTT
>JACEEZ010019620.1:2500-5000 GCA_016584305.1 Chionoecetes opilio
GATAGAGAGGGAGGGAGATAGATAGATAGATAGATAGAGAGAGGGAGAGATAAAGAGAGATAGACAGATAGATAGAGAAAGAGAGAGAAAGAGAGAGATAAAGAGAGAGATTGAGTGTGTGTGTGTGTGTGGTGTGTGTGTGTGTGTGTGTGTGTGTGTGTGTGTGTGTAAGTAAGTAAGTAAGTAAGTAAGTAAATTTATTGCCATTACAAAAGCACACGAATATAATTGAATATATAAAAAACAAAAACGTAATGATGGCACGGTCTGTCGAGCATAAGCTCTTTAGACAGACAAAATCGTAACTAATTGGTTGTTCAGTAGTACAGGCATTATAAGTGACAAACTATACAATATGAATAACACCAAAAAAAATATATATGAAAAAAACATTTCTAAGCAAATACAGACAATCGACACAGTTTCAACACAAGTTTATAAAGTATTTTGACTATTTAATAAATAAGTCTTTATTTTCTTCTTCAATTGTAGTAAATTTCCAGCCTCCATCAGACTTTTTATTGCAATAGGAAGAGAATTCCATATCTGAGGACCTTCACACAACACACTTTTATTATAGAGGGACGTACGAAACTGTGGACACACTAAATTAATACTATTACCCCTAATATTATAAATATTTCCGACGAAATCGAAAACCTTATTTCCTGGGTAGAGTTTAATGTTTTTATAAATAAGCAACATTATGAAATATTTTCTAATTAATTTGAAATGTAATATATTGAGCTGAGGATATATATGATTTGTGGAAGCAAATTTTCCCATAAATAGAATGCATCTCATGATTTTATTTTGGGCTATTATCAATTTATTTAGGAAAGATGGCCATGTACAACCCCATATGGAAACGCAATAAATCAAGTGAGGGTAACACAATGTATAATATATACTTAACATAGATTCAGTTGTAAGTTGATGGCGGACCCTATACAATATACCACATATTTTAGATAATTTCAGACAAACTTGATTAATGTGAAAGCTCCAGTTTAAGTTCTCGTCAATATTAATTCCTAGAAATTTTTATGAGGCACACGTTGAATTGATTGACCTTTTAATGACAATGGAGGCATAATATTCTTAATTGATCTATTTTGGAAAAGTATGTAATTGGTTTTGGCAATATTGAGGTGCAATTTATTGGACTCTAGCCATTGATTTATTAGATTTAATTCAAGATTTAAATTTATATGTAAAGAGTCAATATTTGTATCGGCTAATAAGAGACTAGTGTCATCAGCATAAATAGTACATTTAAATTTTGTGCTAGCATTTGGTATATCATTAATATATATGAGAAAAAGTAGAGGCCCTAGAATAGATCCCTGAGGTACACCTTTAGTTATAACTTTGAAAACTGAATACATGGAATTACAATATACACTTTGTGACCTGTTACTGATGTAGCTCTTCAATAACCGGTGAGTAATGCCCCTTATCCCTATATGTTCAAGTTTATCAAGAAGTATGTTATGATCTAAGGAATCAAAGGCTTTGGATAGATCTAAAAATATTCCAGCTACATAGAATTTACCTTCCAAGTATTTATATACATCATTAACAAATTGTAAGATTGCTGACTCTGTAGAGTGGTTTGATCTAAATCCATGTTGACAATCTGTTAGTAGGCGGTTTTTCTCAAGGTAGTTAACAAGGCGAGTGGAGAGTGCCTTTTCAAACAATTTGCTAAATGCTGGAAGAATCGAAATGGGTCTGTAATTATTAATATCATGCTTACTACCTGATTTGTGCAGCGGAATTACCTTTGCCTTTTTAAGCTCACTTGGAAAGATACCGGTCATAAAGGAGAGGTTAATTATGTGTGTTAAAGGAGTAGAAATGAAAGAGGCGGTGTGTCTTAGTAGTTTGGGTGAAATATCATCATATCCTGCCGCATCAGACTTAATGCCTTTTAGGAAGCTCTCTATTTCCGTTGGTTTTACAGGAGTAAGGTACATTGAAAAATCAGGAGGATTGCGTAAATATTGATCATGTGAATTGTTATTTAAGGTGGTGTTGTTTGATGAATTTCCAAAACTTAAGAAGTGGTCGTTAAACTTAGTTGCAGTATCATTACACAAGGGTTTTAGCTCTATTGAATAGTCCTTTGAAGCAGAGGAATTGTGTGTGTGTGTGTGTGTGTGTGTGTGTGTGTGTGTGTGTGTGTGTGTGTGTGTGTGTGTGTGTGTGTGTGTGTGTGTGTGTGTGTGTGTGTGTGTGTGTGTGTGTGTGTGTGTGTGTGTGTGTGTGTGTGTGTGTGTGTGTGTGTGTGTGTGTGTGTGTGTGTGTGTGTGTGTGTGTGTGTGTGTGTGTGTGTGTGTATTCCCAGAGACGCCCTAACACTACATTACATAATCAGCCACCGAAGCAAGTGTCGCCGCGTCGCTGCATCGATGACTCTCAGCCCGGGAATGGCGAGGGACAGCCTGGCCTGCCGGAGTGTGTCTTGCCCTTCAAGGGATTCGAACCCTGGTAAGTA
>JACEEZ010019620.1:7500-12500 GCA_016584305.1 Chionoecetes opilio
TAGCGACAACAAAACAACAACAACGACAAAAATATAAACAACAACGACAAAACTATTATTACAGCAATGCGACGAAGATGGAATAAAGAGGCAGGTGAGGAGGAGGAGGAGGAGGAAAAAGTCAGGACTGTTAGTTTTGGGAGACGGGTGTGGCGCGTCACTCCCTGAGATGGGTCTTGGCTGCCTGGCTGTGACGTAAAGAAAGACATCGGTGAGTGGGAAATGATGAAGACAGGAGGAGGAGGAGGAGCAGGAGAAGAAGGAGGAGGAGGAGGAGGAGGAGGAGGAATGAGAGGAGGAATGGGAGGAAGAGGTGGGGAAGGAGGAAGAGGTGGGGGAAGAGGTGGAAAGAAGGAAGGGAAGGAGGAGGGGGTGGAGGAGGAGGTGGTGGTTGTGGTGCCGTGGTCCATTGATTGATTGATTATAGTTTTAAGGCGCCGCAACTGCGGGGTTATTGACGCCTGCCTACAGAAGATACATGTAAAGTAAAACTAAAAAACAAAACTTAAGATAGAATAAAAATATTTAAAATAACGAAATACATAAAAGAATATGAGTATATTAAAAACAATAATAAGTTAATATTAAAAACATCATAACTTGTTGAGAAGGCCAGCCTTCTCAATAAAGGTATGGACTTCATGTCCCGGAGAGAAACACCTCTCTCCCAATGCCAGGGAGAGACGGTAAGCACCGTCCGACCCGCGACACCGGGACAAAAATTGCACACGTAGGTCCCCGAGACTTGGACAGTCGACCAGCAAGTGCCGCACAGTTAAGGGGACCAAACAATCATCACAGTAAGGAGGGTGGCCCCCCTCCATGAGGAACCCATGAGTATATAGAGTGTGACCAATACGCAGTCGTGCCAAGGCAGTCTCCCATCTCCGGGAGAGACTGCAGTAGCTCCAGTCCTCGATACTTTGGCGGATGGTGCGCAGTTTATTTTGCCCTATAGTAATCCAACGTTCCTGCCAACTGTTGTGAACTGATCTATGGATTGCCGAGCGCAGGTCCGTAGCCGGCACTGCAAAATGTGATAGAGCTGGTCTTCTAGTGCGTGTCTAGAGCTGGTGCCGTGGTCCAAATGTAGATGATTGCTAAAAGAATATAATGTTTGTGCAATGAGAGAGGACATAAATAAAGGATTCTCTCTCTCTCTCTCTCTCTCTCTCTCTCTCTCTCTCTCTCTCTCTCTCTCTCTCTCTCTCTCTCTCTCTCTCTCTCTCTCTCTCTCTCTCTCTCTCTCCCAGTAGCCGAGTCCTCTCATGCCATAAAATAAGGTGTTTTATGTCCCTGGCCAGTGATTAATTAGGTGTGCCAAGCCTACCGGGGCACAATTTGGGACCATCTATTTTACCCTCGCTAGCAACGGCCGCCTCTTGTCTTGCGATCTTCCCTGAGACGCTCAACACAAACACGGAGGAGAGATGGTTATCATTTGTCACGAGTCATTGTGTGTGTGTGTGTGTGTGCGTGTGTGAGAGAGAGAGAGAGAGAGAGAGAGAGAGAGAGAGAGAGAGAGAGAGAGAGAGAGAGAGAGAGAGAGAGAGAGAGAGAGAGAGAGAGAGAGAGAGAGAGAGAGAGAGAGAGAGAGAGAGAGCATTAACGTGTCAGGTATAAATCCATCCATAGAAGCGGATGTGAGGTAAGAAAAACAACTAAAAGGAAATAAAAGGAGTAGAAAATATAATGATGAATGGATGGAAAAAAAAGTGGAGTACGACGAAGATGATTAAGAACAACAATGATGAATAGGAAGAACACAAAGGAACACAAAGGAAGAACAAACAGTACCACACCTACTGGTCCTAACGAGGCTGTTTGGGATCAACTACACCAGCTTTTTACCATTTATCTATCTTTATCTTTATCTATCTTTATCTCTTCTAACCTAAAGTGAGAGATAAAAGATAGCAAGGAGGAAGCATGAATTAACACCATCAAGCCCGAGCAGTTAGGGAAGAAGTGTTACAGTGAATGGCAAACAAACATTATCATCACACCTTTCTAGTAACACACACACACACACACACACACACACACACACACACACACACACACACACACACACACACACACACACACACACACACACACACACACACACACACACACACACACACACACACACACACACACACACGGAATCATGGATGAGAGGAAAGCATACACAGGGAACAAGTGGCGAGATAAAGGAGAGGGAAACAGAGGAGTCACAGGTTTGGTATAAGTAAGAAGGTAAATTGATGATTGATGTGTACTGCACTGACTGACTGACTGAGAGTATGGGGGGATAGGAGATATAAATGATGCCATGTAAGATTGTAACATAACATTGGGAAGATGAGCTGATAAGGTAGGAGGAATGTAATAGCCCGGTCTCACCGGGCTTAAGTCGTGTTCACGATCGGTTTCCGTTAAAAATACGCTGCGTTCAAGTTGAGATTTCGACAAAACCTTACCCTATCGCAGACTATTCTGCGTTACGAAGCAATCACTCTGCGAACAGTCTGCGAACAGTCTGCAACCGATCGGGGGAAAAAATATAAAAATTGGGGGGAAATAAATTTTCTAGTCTGCGTCTTATCTGCTAACAGTCTGCGAATAGTCTGCTATAAGCTTAGAATAATTTGCGTTCTCTCTGCAAACAGACGCCGATTTTTACCACAATTTTGTATATAAGGGTCTTCCTCAGAATGTTTCCTATCAGTTGTTCATAAAATGCTAACAGTCTGCGTCCTGTCGCCAAACACTCTGCGAACGATCTGCGAACACCTGGAAGAACCTGGATAAAATTCAAATTATTTTGTTTATTCGCCGATCAAACGCACTGTTCTGAGACTTTCCGCAGACTAGTCTGCGAATGGCAATTTAACGCAGACTATTCTGCGAGTGGTAGGGGGTCGGTAGGCGGTGTATCTCAGATTAATCTGCGTCCTATCTACGTGGTCGATCCGATGTTTTTGTCGCAAGGAGGAAATGCTGCATGCAGCAAATCCTGCTTGCGTTAAAAAATCGTAGAATGGATTGTACACCGATCTATTCCTACTTAATCCTCGTTGCGTCCAAGTTGCGAACAGCCAAAAAAGACATCGCAAACCCATCGTGAACACGACTTAAGCCCGGTGAGACCGGGGTATAAGGAGGAGGAGGTAGGAGGCGTTCAGTGTCTGGAGAAACACCTGTTGTCTCGTCATTTCTCCTCTCCTCCTCCTCCCCCTTCCTCTCCTCGTGCGTCACCTAGTTGTTATGGTTATTTTGAACGCTTGTGGCAGGCGCGGGAGTCAAGGATGCCCACGAGAATCACCATCAAGTCCCCGCAGACACGTACCATTGGGTAAATCACGGGAACAAAATAGTGCTGGCGAAACAATTACCGCCGTGGTCTGGCTACATGTTTAGGCGGGGCTATTCCACCGCTGCGGGGGAGGAAGGGTTGACCGTCTTCATAACTTGTGTTGGGTTTGTATTATGTAGACAAACACTTATCTATGTGAGGTGGTGGTGGTGTCTCGGGGGAAGGGGGGGGAGCGTTAATCCCTAACCCCACATAGGAACACTAAAGCGCGGGGATTAGAGGGGGGGACTTATTCAGCCCATTCAATGTGCTATAATCACTTTCCTCCTTATTACCAATGAAATCCTTGTTGACTGATACCTGCTCTAAGTACTCGGTGTCTTTACTCAAGACTACTAATACAAAGTTCCACTAAGGCAGTTACTCCGCCACACGTGCAGTGACGCTCGTGTTTAAAAGTCACAATCATCACCTGGCAGGCAGGCTGGCATCGGCCGCGTCTGTCTGTGTAGGTTGGTAGCGCTCCCTCCCCTCCCTCCCTTCCTCCCCATCAGCCCCTGCCCCTCCCTCCCTCCTTCCCCACCTTCCCCCCCATCAGTCCCTCCACGCTGCTTGCCTGCTCCCCCCTCCCCTCCTCCCATCCCTCCTTCCCCTCCACCTCTTCCTCGGCTCTTCCTTCCTCCCTCCTTCCCCACTTCCCTCTCAACTCTCCCCACTCCATCCCCCCCCTTGCCTCTCCACCTCTCCTCCCGCTCTCCCTCCCTCCCTCCTTCTCCACCTTGCTCTCCACTCTTCCCCTCTCCTCCCTTCCACCACCCTTTCCTTCCCTTCATTCATCCCACGCGACGCTTCAGCCACTCATGACCTCATTCAATCAATCACGCCAAGCGATAATAATGATAAGGCAAGTAATGGAAGACAATACAGGAGAAAGGAAACACTAAAGGTGAATAACGTGGAGAAGACACATAAAAAAGGGAAATTATAGAGGAGAAAATGGAATGAAAATACATTGTTTATATCTTCCTGTATAGCGTAATGGTTACTGTTAAACATAAAGCAAGAAAAGGAAGGCAATATGGAAGAGACGAAAGACATATGGTAATAAAATGGAGAAAAAATTATATAAGAGGAGAAATACATAGGACACGATAGAATAGAATGGAAATAAAAATAATTACTTATTTTTTTCTGTATATATTTACGAACACATATTTGCATTCAAGTACTCGACAACATTACTCAAAACTACTCAAATATATACTCACTGACAGGCTCGGCATCTGACACACACACACACACAGAGACGCCCATTCATAAGCAAAAATGGTGCAGTAACGCACATATTAACAACTCACAATTATCACCTCGCATCGGGCGCCCACACCCACACAGCCTAACCCAAAGTGACGCGCGGGTATCCAACACTCACCCCGAGGCCTGCTGACGGAGGGACGCGCGGGGCAACGACGATAAACACTAATATTACACGAGCACAAAACACACGACATTCGATCACACACGCGTCTGTCTGTCTGTCTGTAAGGTTGGTAGCGCTCTCTCCCTCCCTCCTTCCCCCCGCCTCTCCCTTCCCCTGTCCCTCCACTCCCCCGCTTCCCTCCCTCCCGTCACTCCTGCTTCCCTCTTTCCTCCTCTAGGTATTGTAAAAATGAGTGAGGAAATACTGGAGGAAGGAAAG
>JACEEZ010019620.1:15000-22500 GCA_016584305.1 Chionoecetes opilio
AGGCCAACACGAGCGTCAGCAGCAGTGTGTGAAGGGCAGGCACGGGACACGCTGCACGCTGCTTGTTTAGCAAGCTTTAGTGTCGCTTACAGTAGTCACCTCATTTTCCCTGCTTATTTCTACTCATTGTTTATTTTTACGTTTTGTCACTGTCTGTTCTCCTGTTTTTCCTTGTTTTTCCCGTTGTTTCCTTGTTTACCCTGTTTTCCATGTTTTTGTTCATATCTTGTGTCATTTTTATATCTATCGTGCCGCATCTATCTTTCTATCGTGCCGCATCTATCTTTCTATCGTGCCGCATCTATCTTTCTATCGTGCCGCATCTATCTTTCTATCGTGCCGCATCTATCTTTCTATCGTGCCGCATCTATCTTTCTATCGTGCCGCTTCTATCTATCTATCGCCTTCCTATCTATCCTCTATCTATCACTTCCTTTTCCTTTTCTTTGTGTTTAGTGTCACATTTTTCCTCTATTTATTTTCTGTTTAGCGAGTCTTATGCCCATCCTCCATGTTTTTTCTGTATTTATTGATTCGTTCAGTCGTTGCTTTGCTTTCCTTCATAATCTAGTTTCATATCCCCAAGTCACTGACTTCTTTTTTTCCTATCCTAATTATGTCAGGCTTACTCATTTATTTTTCTTTCTGTCTATCGTGTCGTCTAGCCACTTACTTATTTTTTGGTTCTTTTTTTTATCTCCTGTCTTTTATGCACTTCCTTCCTTCCATGTAAAATAATACTTAAAGGATTATTTTGTTGTAAAGGTCACATGCGTCTCTTTCCCGAAATCAAACGGCGTGATTACATCAGTAATCTATTTTCACGTAACTATTTTTACTATTTTCCCCTGTCTGTACACGCGTTACTTTATGACTACATTTTTATTTTGGGTTCAAATAAGCTTCCGCTGAAATATGTTGAGCTGTATTTATATGTATTTTTTACACATACATCCATATGAAAAAAATCTATTTGTATTCTATTTGGCAACACAGTATAGAGCCACATGGACGATTTACACATTTACATTTACAAATCCTCTATCCCTGTACACCACTTTTAGCAATGTTGTTCGTTCATCACACACGTCAGAGGCACATCAAGGTTTAAATGTTAAAAAGTTTTTCTTTTTCTTTACATTTACTTCACAGCTTTTCATGGGTTTTTTTTACATCACAAAGGACTGGTCAAGGGCAAAACAAAAAAAAGATGTAATGAAAAGCCCGTTTAGTTGCCAGTCCCTATAAAGAAGACAGTAAGAGAATAAAGAAAGGGAGCTGGGCCAATTTAGTTCGGGAGGTGTCTTGTCACTCCTCTCTTGAAAAAAATTAAGTCGTAGGAAGGTACAGTTGAACCGAAGAATAAAAATAAATTTTCCTATACCGTTGCAGGAGTTCACCTCGCCGGTGGAGCTTTACTGGAAGCTGTTGATCACCATCAGCGGCAAAGACGACGTTGGCGAGGCAATGAAGATGTTTAAGTCAAGAAGTCCAGTTAATTATCGTTCGTAAAGGGAAATCTTGCCACTCAGCCACTCTGCGGACTTGATGGACTCACTCTCCCTTGTAATTTACTGGTAAGGAAATTTGTTCTTCTTCTTTACATTTACTTGACAGCTTTTCGTATATAGAGTTGACCTCAAAAAGTCATGTCGGTGAGTCCAGTTAGTTTTCTTTCATATAGGGAAATCTTGCACCTCTACGGACTTGATGGACTCTCCTTTGTCTGTTACTGGTAAGGAGAATGAAGCGGCCTTATAACAGTGGCCTGAGTCCCCGCCGTGTTTGTATTCCCTGCCTCAGATCAGCAAGGGAGTTTGTTATCTTTTCTCCTATTATTATATTTTCTTCTCTTCTTTTCTTCCTGAGTTCCTGTTTTCACTTTGCTGTTAAACCTTTGCCACTCCATTCAGTCACGTATCCCGATGAACAAAGAAAATGAATAAATAGCTAAATGAATAAGCCAAGAAATAAATGCATGCACTTCGGTATAAAAACAATAGATAAAGATATAAATGGTTCTACCCCGTGATCGTGGTGGCAGCCGCGGCGCCTTCACTCCAACACATTGCTAATTACGGTCCGCAGCGTAAATCTTGCGTACTAACGAGGCCAGGATACTTATGACCGCTGTGTGTAGGAAGCGGGAGGCTGCGGTGGCTAGCGGGGCAGCTGGTTGATGGCTCCAGCTGCCCCGCCTAGGCACCGCAGAATCCCCGCCCCTTACGCCCCTTGACGCGCCCCGTCACGTGACCTGGTCCGTGAGACCTACATGTGGTAGTTCCTGTTCCTGTAGTTCGTGTTCGTGGTAGTTTTTTGTAGTATGGGTTATAATAAGCCGTCTCTATTATTTAAAGTCAACACTCAAACCATCATCCTCCCTAATGCAATCCATCCATTTCCTCTCTTCTCTCCTTCCCTCTCTTCGTTTTGTCGCCCTGCATCAGTAGTCGCCGAACTTTGAGCATTACACACAAACAAACAAAAATTGTGTAAAATAATATTACACTAGACTTTTACTGGCTTTCTTATGATGGGAAAACTGGAAGGCACGGCAATATTGGCTTGAAATATCGCCGCCATTACCCCCGAAATTTTCACATTTACCTACATTTGAGGTCATTTACCCCTGGATCGCGACAACTGTCCTGCATGATCCTCCTGCCGCCTCTTCCTCTTCCTCTTCCTCTTACTTGCTCTTCCTCTTCCTCTTTATTCCCTGTTACGTGACTGTCGACCTCTTCCCACCTCATAAATGATCTTCCTCTTCCTCTTATTTTTCGTCACACCAACACTTACCGTCAACAACACTATAGTCGCCACTGCACTAATGTCGCCAGGCGTCATATATCACGAATTTTAGCATCACTACAGACTTGTATGTGCCGCTGAAGACACATACATAATATAAACTACTGTGCATGCCTCTTCAATGGCATATACAAGTCTGTATTGATGATAAAATTCGTAATATATGGCGACATTAGTGCAGTGGCGACTATAGTGTTATTGACGGTAGTACGTAACACTAAAACACCTTTGTGACACTGTAACACTACCTGTCACACTAATGTCCTTCAATACCACTAACATCTGTTACATCATACTTGTGCAACACCTGAGTAACACCGCTGTAACGCCTGTGTGACCGTAAAGGCGGAAACAGCAGCTTTGTGACGCACTGCACCGCCCTTGTGACATTATGCAACATTGACGTAACGGAGTAAATCGGAGCCGTGAGAGAGAGGGGAGAGAGAGAGGGGAGAGAGAGAGAGGGGAGAAAGGAGAGAAGAAAGGAGGAAAGGGAAAATTTAAAGACTATTTTTTTCACCTTTGGATCCTTTTTAAAAACTTTTTTGAATTAATAAATACAGTATTTTTTCCTAAATTTTGTTCTTTTCCCTTCCTAAACTCTTCTTTCTCTCCTCCACTTTTTCTTTTCTCCATCTCCCTTTTTCCATATAGGCTTTATTGTTTGTAAGATAAAGTAATTTTAATTATTTTCAGTTGGGGTATTTTACCCTCTTTTCCTTTACCCCCCCCCCCCCCCTTTTTCCTTTTCCCTTTTTTCCCTTTTGGTTCCCCTTTTTTTAAAACCACCCCCCCCCACTTTCCTTCCCTTTTTCCCCTTCCCCCCTTTTAATAGAGGCGGGAATGGGAACGCGGGGGATTTGTAAGGGATGAAGGGGGGATGGGGGGATGGGAAAGGGGGGAGGGGGGGAAGAATAAGGAAGGAAATTGTTTTGTTACTTTGTCTTTTTAGAAACTTTGAAGGTTCAACAAGTTATTCCACGGACACGGGGAGGTTTGGTTTCAAGCGACGGCGGGGAAGCAAAACCGACCACTTTCATAAACCCCTACCCGACGTTCGGGGGAATGGGGAAGGAAAGGGTGGGGGAGGGACAGGGAAGGGAAAGAGGCGCGTGGCAATATAGGAGTAAGGAATAGAAGGAAGGGAAGAAACAGTAAGAGGCGAAATGCCAGAGTACAAAGAAGGGAGGAGAGAGGGGGAGGAAAATGAGAGGGGGGAGGTAAGATAAGATAAATATTTTTGTCCTATCTAGACACTTTGCAAGTCCCAAATACAAGATTATTGACTATACAAACCCACCCGCAGGACGAACTTGGTAGACTCGAACCGCTGACCGAACGCGCGGGACGCTACACACGCAAGAAAACAATCTCCCAAAGGGGGCCCCCTGACGGTGGGGGGAGGAGAAAAAAGAGAGGGAGGAGGGGGTTAAATGGGGGAAAAGGGGAGAGATGAGGGGGGAGAGGAAGTAAGGGGGGGAAGGACGAAATAAAAAATGGGAGATTTTGGGGGAGGACGAAAAGTGTCATGGGGGGAAGAGGAAGAAAGAGAGGGAGGAGAAAGGGGGAAGGGAAGGGAAAAGGGAGAGCACACGTCAAAGGTTGTGACGACTATGCCTTCAATATTTACGGGGGCTTATGTATGCCTTCCGCCGCCGCCACACGCCCTCAGAATGCCCACGCCAACCACCCCCCACTACCGGGCACGCCCCCACACACTTAACACCCACGCCCCCCAAACACTATGCCCCCAAACCCCCGCCACACGCCCCCATGAACGCCCAGCCCTACCCCACCCACCCACAACCCCCGCCCCCCCACCGCCTCCTCTTCTTTTTTTCCCCCTTACTTTTTTTTTTTCCAGCCACCACCAGTCCACCACCGCCACCACTCCCCCACCACCACCTCCTCTCCCTTTTCCCCAATCACCCCCATTTTGATACCGCCGTTTCTTCCGTCAAAGCTACCTTCCCCTTTTCGTGGCACTGTTGTTATCATCAATCATTACTATCATTATTATATTTCCTATTTCCCCTAACAAATACCCTTTTTCCCCCTTTTTTTTTTTTTTCCACAACTGTCATTCCCCCTTTTCCCGTTTTTTGGTCCCATTCCCCATAACCCCACCCCTATCTCTCCCAACCTCCTCCCCCCCGACCCCTCCTCCTAAGCCACCCCGGCCCCCCCCCCACTCCCCTAAAATGCTTGTTCGCGTTCCCATTTTTTTGCGAGACTTTTTATATCACAGCCCCCATTTACTTTTTTGTTTAGCCCCGATGACCACCCACCGCCACCCGCCATCCCTACCATACTACCATCATTTTACACCATACCCCAAAAAAAAAATTCAAGGGGGACTCATACAAACACCCTAGAAGGAAGAGGAGAGGAGAAGAAAGAGAGAAGAGAGAGAGAGAGGAGAGAGGAGAGGAAAAGAGAGAGAAGGGGGAGAGAGAAGGAGAGAGAGAGAGAATTTGTATGTATAGATGTTTGGGGACAGTATAAGTAAAGGGAAGGGAAAGGTTGCGAAGGGAAGGGAAGAAAGGGAAGGGAAGGGAAGGGCAGGGAAGGGAGGGAAGGAAAAAAAGGGATATGAAGGGAATGGAAGGGAAGGAAAAGGGAAGGAAAGGGAAGGAAAGGAAAGGGAAGTGAAGGGAAGGTGATGGGAGGGTCTTAATCAGGTTCTGGACACTAATTGGCCTTCACCTGTAGATTCTGCAGGTGCGTCGTCTCTTGCAGGTAATTGCTTTAGCGAGGAGGAACCATTACGTGTGAAGGGACCACACCGTCCCTGAGAGAGAGAGAGAGAGAGAGAGAGAGAGAGAGAGAGAGAGAGAGAGAGAGAGAGAGAGAGAGAGAGAGAGAGAGAGAGAGAGAGCATCGGTGCCTCATTTCCCGGATCAAAGGAGTAGAGGTGGCGTCACGTCAGGCCACGAGGGGAATGTGAGGGGAAATGAAGGGAAGGGGCGTGAAGGGAAGGGAGAAGAGAGGAGCAGAGTGGGGGGAAGGGAGAGGAGAGGAGCAGAGTGGGGGGAAGGGAGAAGAGAGGAGCAGAGTGGGGGGAAGGGAGAGGAGTGAGAGGAAGGGAGGTGAGGGGAGAGGCGTGACCTGACGGTGTGAGGACGCGTTGGTCTCTATAGGTACTCTCAAAGGTTTACTCATGAAGAAGGGAAGACAAAGTATATTGCAACATACCATATTATACCGTATAGTGCAGACATAAAGCAACATACCACAGCAAGAATACATAAGATCATAAGACAAATAAGAATACCAACAATAGGAGGAATGAACATCCATATCCATACTAAAATCACCTGTCTTTCTACATTCATAAATCTCTACTCGTACAAGTATATATATAATCTTTATTCATATATTAAGTACTCTGATTTCTGTTGATACGCTAGGCTTCTTTTTCTCTCTCCCAAACAACCCTCTACCGAATCATTACGTCTCGACAGTCACACCTTCACTGTTCCACCTTGGCCCGTTCATTACACTTCATATCACCAACATGAACGCCACGTCGCCCCCTATTACCAAGTCCTTCACCCTCCTGGACGCACCCTATGTAACTCGACGCCTCCTCAACATCCGCACCCACCCATCTTCCTCTAGTCTAGCTCCTTCCCCTGAACCGTCTCTCCTGATCTATACAAACCCTCCTCGTCATTCTCTCTCCGTGCACGTCTGGCAGCCACTCCAGCAACCTGTGAGCCGCATCTCCCAACGAGTCACTAAAAGCTCACGAAAAGATGTCAGATTCGTGGAGGCCGATCTCTTTCTTTTGAGCACCTTGGTGCTCAAAAAAAGGAGATCGCTCTCAGCTCCCCTGAGAGACCTCGGCACTTTAGTCACCGTCTCGCTGTCTGGCTCTTGGATCGCAGCTTTCAGGGACTCCTCGCGGCGGGTGGGGCGGCGAGGGCATGGTATGAGCAGCAACACTAATGAGCCAGGTCTTGGTGACAGGGCATCGCCAGAACCTTGAACTGGCCTGCGATTTGGACCTCGTCTTCTGTTTCTCTATGAAGCAGCTCTGTTTGGCCTGTTATTTATGTAGTACATGTAATAATTATCTTTGTCTTCATTCCGCAGACAAAATACTGTTAAATACTTTCTTTCTGTTACTTTTAAGAGCACTGTTTTTTAGTATATGATTTCAAGGATCTCTGCTTAGTCAGAAAAAAATACTTTTTCCTAATTTTTCCCAAGCTTCCTTCGGTAAATCGTTATTTTCTCTCTCTTTCTTTCATCCATCAGCTACTCAACACTCCCTGGTTTCTGCCTCTACTCCTGCAATAAGAAGATGAATCTGATCTAAAATGCAGCAACACTTACTACCTGATCCCACGTCGCCAGGAGTTCAGTCCCCGCCGCGTCACAGCAGCCGGCGCATCCCTCCTCACGCGCCCCGCGGCCCTGAGGAACTGCCGCGTGTAAAGCCAGACTAACACCTCACCCTTTCCCTTCCCTTTCTTTTTTCCTCTCTTCCTTTTCTGTGTCATATACTGAGCGTCGCAAATTGAATGGCCGCCAGAGGGGAAAGTATCCGGAACAACACAATAAACAAAGAGGCTGGAGGAACACCGCGATATTTGGACACACCAATTCTTACCTGCGGGACACACCGTAAGCACCGCCAGGGGAAAATAGAATAATATAATTACAAAGATAAATACGAGACTA
>JACEEZ010019620.1:27500-57500 GCA_016584305.1 Chionoecetes opilio
AAGAAAAGTAATAATCGTTGATAAAAGGTGTGAACCCCTGACATTGAAATGCATTACACAGCGTATATGTTTGCTTAAGGTTAATAGTTTTATGAAACTATCACCTATTCAATCAATTCATTCGTATATTAATGTATAAAAATACAAAAAAATATAGTTATGAACTATCGTAACACACTTCGCGCCTCACGATGAAGGAAAACTGCATAACCTGCAAATGTAGTTCGTCAGGTAGTTAGTGCGGAGTCAATAGGGAGCTTTACAAGGAGACTAGATAGTTTCATGGATGGGGATAAAAGGTGGATGTAGGTAGTGTTAAGTAATAGGAACTACCACGTGTAGGTCTCGCGGCCTCTTGTAGCTTCCTTATTTTCTTATGTTCTTATGTAACCTGTCGTGAAGGAGGTTTTCATGGCTCAGTTCAGGCGCGTCGATCCCTTCACTGGCTTCCTTCCTTCCTTCCTCTCGCCAATTAACATTAACGCACCAATTATAAATACAAACATTAATTACCAACTATTATGGGTATTCATGGATGATAAGCAGCCCTAGTGAACCATTACAGGAACTCGTACATCAGCATACATTATGGATCTGTGTTACCATTAATTATATCAACGGTGTATTGACGAGTGGTGGTAGTGGTGATGGTGGTGTTGGTGACGAGTGGTGGTGGTGGTGCTGACGAGTGGTGGTGGTGGTGGTGACGAGTGGTGGTGGCGGTGGTGCTGACGAGTGGTGGGGGTGATGGTGACGAGTGGTGGTGGTGGTGCAGGGTCGGCTTTCGGGCAAAATAGCGTTCCTAACAAAGCTATAATTCCTAACTAGCCCTGCTAGTTAGCCCTGCCCTTCCTAACTGGATGGGGAGGCGATAGCGGAGTGGTTAGTTTCTCCGAGTGGCGTTCTCGGTGACCCAAGTTCGATCCCCGAAGAAAACCAAAACCTTTCTGCACCGTCGAGTGGCCTAAGAACACCCACATGCCCTGCCCATCAAGTCTACCTTCGATTGCGAGTGCATCGGAGGACACAGGGGGGCGGCATGAGCCTCTAATCACAGGCGTCACTATAAGAATCCTGCCTGCGCCACCACGGGCGAGGACCAACTATCAGAGCACTCAAGTGAACCTCCAGAGCCTACCATCCGAGCCAGGCCTGGGTCACCACTGCCTACAGGCGCTATAGGCACAAATGGGGAAAAAAGAAAGAAAGAAAAAACTAGGGCAGAGCTGCACGTCCCCCCCACCAAGCACGGCAGAAACACAGGTATGAAACTATATATATATATATATATATATAATATATATATATATATATATATATATTATATAATATATATATATATATATATTATATATATGTGTGTGTGTGTTTGTGTGCTTTACGAGGTGGAGGAAGCTTACTTAACAAGAATGTAAGACGAACTGCAGGAATTACATGAACGTCTTAGCAAGTGGCGTTTCTACTTATAACATTACCAGTCCAAGCCCCTTCACTCTGCAGTGCTCTTCATATATATGAAAAATCCCGATAATTTCGCACTATGAATTAAACATGGTAACTCTAACAGATAAATAAATAAATAATCTGAAGGCATCGTACCAAAGACCCTACAAGCAAGATAGGAAAGCTGAGGCCCTAGCCTAAGCATAATTTGTGATGTCTAACACGAGCGCCATCTGTGGCGTCCAATGTAACTGTTGATTGAGATTTATTTAAATAAAATTATTACTCCCTCTAACATCAAGATCAATACTAAATGCATTTTTAGTACACACTCACACACATACACAATCAAACATGATAATAATATATCTATAATAATATAAGCGAAAGTGTGTGTGTGTGTCTGTCTGTCTGTCTGTCTGTCCGCGATAGGTGCCGCCCCCTGTGGCGGAATCCCCTCATGTGGCACATTTTTGGAGCCGGGTCGACCAGGGGAAGGTTTTAAGCCCACTTATGAGATGATCCGATCACTTTTTTTTTTCTTTTTTTTTTAGCAGCCTATTAGCGAGAATTGTGAAAAGAAAGTGGGTTGCAAGAATTGAGGAAACCTTGATGTAGGGTGATGGGTAATGGGTGAGTGAATGGGTGGGGTGATGGGTAATGGGTGTGGGGTGGTGGGTGAGGGAATGGGTGGGGGGTGATGGGTGATGGGTGAGGGAGTAGAAGGGGGGTGATGGGTAATGGGTGTGGTGATGGGTAATGGGTGAGTGAATGGGTGGGGGGTGATGGGTAATGGGTGAGTGAATGGGTTGGGGGTGATGTGCATGGGTTGGCGTTAATACATACATTTCTACATCCATGATTTCAGGAAAGTTAGAAGGGGCTATCTGGAGAGTCTGTGTTTGGTGGGCCGAGGCCCACCAAACAGGTGGTGGGCCAATAGCCCTCCGCAGGAGCTAGCCGAAAAGTCCGCCCGGAGGGCGGCTTTGCGGCTAGTACTGAATAAAAGTATCATCAGGTGGGTAATGAATCCGGGCCCGCGGAGCCGCAGCTGGGCGCGCTACCCACTACACCACAGAGCAGCACATTTAACAGAAGTAACAACTAATATATATACAATAAAACAACGAGCGCCGGCGCTGTTACCTAGCGGTTGTCCAAACACGACAGCACACTCCGAAACACCTGCTTTCCTATCTTGCGTGTAGGGTCTTTGCATCGTACCTCTGACTGCGCGTCGCCTTGTTCAGTCTTCATCTTGTGTTGTGGGAAGTGACGGGCTACCTCCTCTCCGCCTTGTGGTGACTCTCGCCGCATTATTCCGCGGCGACAGCGTTCACCAGTTGCACTGTCGCCTTGCAGGACATCCCAACGCACCGTGGTGAGTGTTACTTTGTGGTGAATCACAGTTATTAGGGAGAGTTTCACCACTAACACAAATGTGTAGGGTTGGCACATCCGACAAGCAGTCAAGCAGCTGTCGACGTGCGACCTGCGTGTTGACTGTTGGTTCCTTAACTTCCTTAACCTTATTGGAGGATGCGAGAGGGTGACGCAGCCCACACGCTTTTATCCCCGTCATTACTCGTGCCAAAATATTTCCAGGATTTCCAGTATAGATTAACGTCCGTAAATGTTGCGCTTTGCAGAGATAAATTCAACTGAGAAGGAGGGAGGGAGGGAGGCTGGGCGGAACAGCGCGAGGAAGGCAGGCGGGAGGGTGGGAGGAAGGGGTTGCCAGGTGCCTATCATGATGGATGGCAGATCTCCCCCGCTTTCCACCCTTCCAATCACCCGAATGCATTGATGTGTAGCAGAAATCGTAAGGGTGATGTGTAGTTTTGCTGAATAGCCTGGGCATCGTCTGTCAGGGGTGTAACTTGTATAATCATGACTGCTCTGCTGACCGCCAAGGAAACATCAGCTGGTCAAGCAGGAAAGAAAATCGTGGCACTAAAAAAGGGGGAAACTATAGTAATACGGTTTAACTTTATATTATGTAGTTAGATTTGACGCTAACTATTTATTTACACATCCAAGTAGGGGAACGCCTGGTACTACTATCAACTAACACTTCCACCACCTTTACTACTACAACTACTACTACTACCAGTCTACCACCACCACTACTATCTACTATTACTACAATAAAATAATTAATCTGCTAAATAGATAACTATTTTACTGAAATACCAGGCTTAACACACACACACACACACAGCTACTACAGGCTACAACATATATGAAGACAAACACAAGTTGACGTTCAGTATTTCAATATAATGATAATACAGTAGATTTCATGCAGCCTCGTCTGCCTCTCGGGTGGTACAGAGATGCTGGGCTTACCGGCAGATTAGCAAAGTTATCCTTTTATTTGTCCTTTTTTATGTTATTACTATTGTCACATGTTTTTTTTCCTTTTTTTCTTTCTTGATTCAACTATTTATCTAGGCAAGAGCATAGGATGTCAGATTAAGTATTTGTCTAACATTTCCCAAGGTATGAGAGACCTTTGCATACCTGTGATTATCGCTACTGTACTTTTTTTTTCATTAATAATTTTCATGAAACATGTTGTTACTATATATATATATATATATATATATATATATATATATATATATATATATATATATATATATATATACACACGTGACGGTGATTTTAATCTTTGTATATATGCGAAAATTCAGAGTAGGGTTTATTTCTATTGATTTATTTTCTTTTTTTCGCGACACGTAATGGAATGTTTGCCACTGCTAAACACGCCAGTCATTATGCTTATTTGCCGTATCTAATTTATTGCTAATTTAATAAGCTAAGCTAATTTATTTATGCTGGACGCGATGGAAATTTACTGTATATTGTGAATCAACCAAGTTATTTTTTCCAACAATATGAGACGTTGAAAAGAATATATTTCTGGAATATTTTGTAGCAGCTGATAAACCTGCCAGCAGTGTTGCAAGACTTCGTAATTTATCAAACGCATTACTACCGCTTAACCAGATGGAAATTGTTTTTATGAAGGCGATAATATATTTTTTTCTTAATGTGAAACGTGATGTTGATTTGATGCGTGTGATGAAGTATCCGGCGTCGTATTTCTGCTTGACATGATTATAAATTGTTTTATGATAAAGGTTTGCCAGGCTTCTAAAGTACTGAGTGATGTTTACAGGTGCTCAGACGAGAAGGAAAATAATGGAATGTCAGCCACGGAAGTTATGTATTGCAATGATAGATGGTGGTTATGATGGCATAGGATACGTTTATGTAACAAGCAATTATTACTAGAGATGGTAGTCTAGAATTCGTCTTCTTATTGTTATTTTGAGTTTATTCCTTGTTCCCTTGTTCTTTTGACTTGCAAGATTTGGTCTGTGTTCTTTAGCTTTGCGACTTCCTGAATATACCTCACTTGGCAAACTATTAGTGTGTAATGCTGTGTCCTACTTCTTTTATACTAATTGTGTTGTGCCTTTCGGTTACAGGATTTTCTCTCGCCTTAGAAAATATCCGAGTCCACCTCGTCATCCTTTATGCCACACGATGTATTCAAGGTCACACTCCTCTCTCTACTTGACCCTCTAGTATTGCCAAGTTACGCAACCTCCGCTTTTACCATCGCTGTAAATGTTTCAACTTTATCAATGAAGCTGCACGTTGTTGCGCGGTATCTTAAACTACCACGCACTATCTTTATAACGAGGCAATGAAATCAGTTTTGATATAGATTTACCAAACGTGGTCCTTGCATTGGCGTAAAATAAGTCTTGAAAGAAAGTGTTCGCATTATAGGCTGTGACAAAAAGACGTAATCAATGCAATTCACTCGTTCGCTTTCCAGAGCGGTAACTCTTACAATTTGTATTTATTTTACACTTTGTTACCCTCTATCTCAGTTAATTACACTGGGGAACAATTTGAAAGAAAAAAAATTGTTGAGTTAGATTTTTGAGCTTATTTAGACTAAAATTGGCATGCTGATTCCAAATCTGTAGTCAGTTTTTTTCTAGCACGTCAAGTTTTTTCTCCACAGCTTACCCTCCAGATAAGCAAAATTCCACTTGTGAGCTGTAGTAAAACTTTTTTTGTTTTGGCAATTTGTTTGGCGCAGTCCCTATTGGGTATTCGGTCTGTCTTCGTGAAGAATATGGAGATGTAAAGAGAGTCATTGAGTTATTGCAATATGACAAACACAATTGGATCATCTGTGTTGACCTTAAAATGGTGTCCTTCCTTCTTGGTCAACAACGTGGATACACAAAGTATCCCTGCTTTCTCTGTATGTGGGATAGCAGAGCTCGAGAGAAGCATTGGGTTCAGACGAATTGGCCTCCGAGATCTGATCTTAAACCTGGAGATCCTAACATTGTACATGAGCCACTTGTTGACAGGAAGAAAATAATATTCCCACCTCTGCACATAAAACTAGGTCTCATGAAACAATTTGTATAAGCATTGTCAACTGATGGCGACTGTTTGAAGTACATCATCTTGGCATTTCCTGGACTGTCAATTGAAAAAATCAAGGCCGGTGTGTTTGATGGTCCACAAATTCGACAGCTCATCAAAGATGAACATTTCAACGGTACTATGTCAGACCTTGAAAAGAATGCTTGGCTATCATTCAAAGACGTCTTCAAGAACTTTCTTGGAAATACACGTGCAAGTAATTACACGGAAATTGTTCAGAAACTATTGGAGAGCTACAAAGCGCTTGGTTGCAACATGAGTATTAAAGTACATTTTTTGCATAGCCATCTTGCCAACTTTCCGGAAAATCTTGGTGCTGCTAGCGACGAGCAAGGTGAACGATTTCACCAAGATTTGAAGGTTATGGAAGAACGTTACCAGGGTAGATGGGATGTGCATATGATGGCTGACTATTGTTGGAGCATCAAACGCGATAGTCCTCAAGTTGAACACTCCAGACAAAGCTACAAACGTAAATTTTTACCTTAACCTGCACACAATTATAGCCTTATCCTTTCTAAAAACATGATAATGTTAAATAAACATTCTATTCATGCCTATTTCTTTCATTTTTCATTGTATGTTAACATTTGCAACTTTTTATAAAATAAGCACTGTTACTGTTATGTACAGTATTTTTCATATTTTTTAAGAAAACGAAAATCCTACAGTTCAAAAACTTGACGTGATAGAGAAAAACTGAGATCAGTTTTGGATTCAGCACCCAAAAATTACTTAATAACAAGTGTCAGACCTAACTCAACAAAAATTTGTTCCCCAGTGTTATTAACGGAGTGTTCATTTTTACTGAGCATATAATTGACATTATCCACTATATATGTGCAAGGAATGAGCTCTTGAGTGGGCCTTAGTTTGGAAAATGGAAGAAAACAAAATCTTTTTTTGCCTTTTTATGTTCGTCCCATTCACTCACCAAGAAGGATAGAGACTTAATTTACTGTATACTTTTAGAAAGTCATGGTATCTACCTCCAAATGTAAACGTTTGAGGAATTCAATGAAAAATATGCTCTCTATAATTGTTCAAAAATGAGCTTAAAATAACTTTTTTGAAGATTTTCAAAGTCTTCCCGTTTCAAAAGGGAGGTTCATTCAGGCATGCAATTCACTCTATATTGTGTAGAATCCAATGCTGCTTGCCATTTGAGTGCTAAAAAAAAAATATATATATTTATATATGAATGCAAAAACTTTGAAAAGAAAATCCGTCTTTATGCCCATATTTGGAGGATTGTAATTCTAAGACTTTCTATTATAAACCCTTGACACTCTAACAGCTGCTAAATAGTAGTATATTGTGCAATGAGAAGAAATGTTAATGCTTTATCTTTATCTATCTTTGAGTGCTAGTGACTTAAATATCGCTTATAGGACTTTCTATATTCAAATAGTGCCAGCGGTCAAATATCAAGGCTTATGTATTTTTCTATTTTTCCCTGAATATGAAATTGAATGTTGCTTTCTGTAGACTGCATATAGTTTTACGTATGAGAGGTAGATTATCGTTGAATTATTTTTATTTTTCTTTTTAAATAGCTTAAGAAGGGCCATATTTTTTTTCAAAATTTTTTTTTAAATTCGTTCGTTAAATTTTTGGGTTTTTTGGATATAAAGGGGAATAGAGAAAGAGAAAAAGAGGGCAATATGAGGGGAAAGGGAAAGCACTATTTTTTGTGAAATTTTAAATATTTACCCTTATGAATTTATTTTTTGGGGTTTTGTATCTTTAAAATTTTGCTGTTTGTAAAACTTTTTAAAAAATATTTATATTTTTTTTTTATGATCCCCTTTTTACGAAATGATTTCTTTTGTATCATAATGAAAATCCACTTTTGGGGGCTAATGTAAAAAATTTACCCCTTAGGAATAATTTTTTTGAGTTTTATCTTTAAAAAAATGCATGAAACTGAAACTAAAAATCAGTAGGAGGGGGGAATTGACAGAGATTCCACGTTGATGGAAATCAGGAGGAGATGGAATACTCATATTAAGGGAGAAAAGAAAACCCTTTTTTATGTTTCCCATTTTAAAAATATTTTAAATGATTATAACAGGATATGGGGGTTGCAAACGCCCTTTACAAGAAAAACATTTTTTGGGAAAAAGGTTGGAGAGAGAGGGAAAACACCAGAAAAAATAAAAAATAAACAAAAGGTTAAAAATTAAACAATAGCCCAAAAAACAGGTGTAATAGTTGAAAGTTACTTAGACTAATTTACGGATAAGAAAAGCAAAAGGAACCAGGAAATTTTAAGTTACAAAGAGTAGAGGAAGTGGAAGAGGGGGAAAGGGGAATACACAGAACGTTAGCATATAGGATAAAAGAACACATGGAAAAAGCGAGAAGAGTCGGGGGATGTATTACTGGAAGATGAACAGATCAATGAAGGGCAAGGTGTGAAAATGTTTTAAAAAAGATGAAGAACAAAAAAGCAGTGGGAACAGATGAAAAAAAAGCCCAAATTTATAAGGAATTTTCAAAGAATAAGACATTGGGGACAGTGTTAGAAAAAAGGAGAAACAGTGTTAAAACGGGAGTGTGCCCGGGGATGGGGGGAGTTAAGGACAGAATGAACCAAGGTTTAACAAACCAAAATTTAAAAATTAAGACCAAGCACTAATAAAATTACATTTAAAATTAAAAATAACAATAGCATTAACTTAGCCCTTTTTCTTTTTAAAAGGGGCAAAATCGTCCGCTTTCAAATCAATGGTCCCCCCAGAGTTAATATAATTTTAGGACTTCTTCGTGACGAGGACTTTTCGTTTCCCTTTTAAAAGGGATCTGGAAAATTTGGCACTTTTTTTGGCCCGTGTACTGCCAAACACTGTAAAGGGGTAACGCCAAGATCTCGCAATAAACAATTTTTTTGGAAAAAAAAGATCCTGAAATAGGTAATTTTGTTGTATTATTTTGTATGTAAGGGGTTTTGAAAAGGTGTAACAGTAAATATTCCTTCTTGATCGTAAAAAAAAGTTTGTAATTTTCCAAGGAAAAAGTGACAAAAAGTCCTAAAGGCACCTGGGAGATATATACAAAGGGCCCCCCTCTGAGTATACATTTTTTCAGTAAATTAGCCCCCTTTTTTTTCCTGCATTATTTTTTTTCCTTTAGTTCCCCCTATAGTATTTTTAAATTTTTTCTAGACTTTTTAGAAAATCCCCCAAAATTTTCTATAGGAAAAATAGCCAATGTAGTAATAGGAAATTGTGATTTTTTTTTTTTTTTTAACCGAGTTAGAACTGAGTTAGTATATAATTGTTTTCGGGTGGTCAGGAATCACAACTACCAATTTCTATAATCAGAAAAATGGGACAGGTGTAAACCACGACATATGATGCAATCTCTGTGTTCAAGTGACACAGAAGAACTTGAGCAATGTTTATGTTTATATGTCTATTAGTAGAATTCCTAATACCAGATTGCATTGGTCAAGCCTTTCTGTAGGAAAATTAAAATGTGAACTCAATTATGAGCAGAGATAGGTGGGAATAAATAAAGATGAAGTTCCACCTTGTGGATAATTCACATAGAGATCCACATGACAAACTGTCAAAGGTTAGACCCTACTGAATCTCAGATCAAAGTTCAAAAAATCCAATGACAGAAGTCTTTGTGAGATGAGAAATGGTACCTATAAGGGAATCATCAATGAAGCAATATATCTATGAAGCCACATAACGGGGGTTTACAAGTTTTTTATTCTGGCAGATATAAGGGGTATGGTATATGATTTCATACCTTATTATACTGGTAAAATAAAGCCTGTGAATAACCCAAAATGTTCCAGATCTGAGGCCCCAGCTCTAATTTAATTAATTATTCAGTCTCCATCTTGCTGAGTGCATCCCCCCATCAAGAATCATAAGTTATATTTTAAATAATTGGTTCACCTCTCTTCCCCTTTTAGATCATTTAGCTTCCCTTTGGTATATGGTGTTGTGGAACTGTTTCAACAACAACAAAAACCAAATCTGACATTCATGACAGATAAGATGCTTTCAGGCTCAGGCGTGGCCCTTATGATGAGTGGAGGACAATGTATGAAGGTAATAGCAAAATAGCAGCTATCAATTTATTTAATGGTTTTACAACAGAGCATGCACTTGTATCTACATTTTGCCACATCATTTCCATTAGATAAGTGCACAAGATTTGACAGAAAATGAAAGAAAGTAGAGGTCCCTCGACCATCGTTGTCAAAGACTACAACGCACATTTTGGGTGTTGATTTGCATGATCAGTCATGTCTTATTACAGGATGTCATACATATAAAAAAAATATTACCAAATGCAATTTTCCACATGATAGACATGTCAGTTGAAAATTCTTGGTTACTTTATAAACGAGAAGCAAATCAACTTGAAGTGCCTAAGAAAAAGCTCATTTCTCTTTGCGAATTCAAACTCAAGCTTGCAGATTCTCTTATGTTATGTGGAAAAAGTAGGGGATAAAAAAGGAAATCATCAAGTAATGTAGATGTGGCATACACTGCCAAAAAAAACCTGGGAAAGCAACTAAGCCAATTCCTGATAAAGATATAAGACTTGATAAGACTAGGCACTTCCCAATCATTTCTGATAAAAGAGGTAGGCCCAACATGTAAACTGCCTGGATGCACTGGCAAGATGTCAGTATTCTGTATGAAATGCGAAGTTCACCTATGCTGTGAATCAAAAAGAAATAGTTTCCTAAAATTTCACACAAAATAGGCAACATAGGATATTTTTCTATACAGAAGCTAATGGTTTAGTTATAATTTTACAGAGATAGTGTTTTTCCAGGCAAAGGAAAATGTTTCAATCTAAAGGCGTTTTCTGCTTGGGATTTTTTATTGCAATCGGAAAATTTTCGATTGCAAACGGTCACTTTCCTGTTGCTGTTCGGGCAATCATCTTCCCTGGATGGTTGAACAGCAATCGAAATTTGAGCAATCGAACATTTTTCGGTTGCAATCAAAATCCCCCGCAGAAAACGCCTTTAATTTGGTATGTGTATACACAATATTATGGGAAACCTGAATAATTCTGAAATGCAAAAAATGTTTTTGTGTGCCTAAAAGGACAATTTTGTCCCGTTTATGTAAAACAAACTTTATAGGGCTTCAAAACAATACTAATACATTCATTTTGACAGTTGAAACAAAGTTTTCCGGGAAAAACAAACTTTTAGGAATTAAAGGGTTAAATAAGGTTAAGGTTCATGGAATAGATGGGAAGGTTCTTCATTGGATCAGAGCTTGGCTAAGTAATAGGCAACAAAGGGTTACAATTAATGGTTATAAATCTGAATGGGGACTGGTGACAAGTGGAGTTCCACAAGGGTCTGTTTACAGTTCACAACCCTGTCGTGGACTGCGAGAGAGAGGGTGGGGGGGGGGGCGAAGAGGAGACTGAGGAGAGGCGAGGCCAAGGATAGTATATATATACTATCCTTGGGCGAGGCCTATATACGAGAGAGTAGGGTCTCTGTAATAAGATAATAATATTATGGATCACCTGAAGATCCGTCACCCCAGAATGTCCACCTGAAGATCTGTCACCCCAGAATGTCCACCTGAAGATCAGTCACCCCAGGATATCCCACCTGAAGAACCGTCACCCCAGGATATCCTACCTGAAGATCCGTCACCCCAGCCCACAGTGAATGTATATATAAAATTTGGATAACAAATATATTCCTTTGTGTTATGCATCTTTTTGTGAAAGTTTAAAGAAAAAATTAAGAGTAATATACAGTGTTCCAAAGTACAAAATACATTATACTTTACTCAGTATTCCAAAATACAGTACATTTATTTCGTGGATTTATACTTCAGGGAGTCTTTTGTTTGGCATTTCCACAGAAAACCATCCTTCGATATGGAGTATTTTGTCCAATTCATCCAGTTATCACAAGTATCACACTTAACTTCACGCTTTAAAAGTCTGTTTTGTTGAAGCCACCAAATAACTATAGTGGAATCATCACACAACAGTGGTAGGACGCTATAGTTTGGAAGGTATTGCGTGCCATGGTCCACTGACTCCTATGACTTATTTTTTTTTAGCCCACTTACTTTTATATAGTCCTCTTACCTGACTGGAGCTAGGGTCCTGACTCCTCCCTTTTACCCATTTGACCTAACCTCACTTGGAAGGTGAAGTCAGGTCAGGTCTTGACCCCACCTGAAGAACTGTCACCCCAGGTGTTGCCACCTGAAGAACCGTCACCCCAGGATATCCCACCTGAAGATCCGTCACCCTGCCAAACTCTGGGGTGACAGATCTTCAGGTGATCCGGACTTTGTTTCTATCCTTTACTGGTTATCACCTATCCTCCTCCTCCTCATTCTGCTCCTCCTCCTCCTCATTCTTCTTCCTCCTCCTCCTCATTCTTCTCCTCCTCTCTCTTATTTTCCTCATTCTTCCTTCTTACCATAATTATCTCTCATTACTCAATTTGTCTGAGAGAAAAAGAGACTTCTACTTAGAGAGAGAGAGAGAGAGAGAGAGAGAGAGAGAGAGAGAGAGAGAGAGAGAGAGAGAGAGAGAGAGAGAGAGAGAGAGAGAGAGAGAGAGAGAGAGAGAGAGAGAGAGAGAGAGAGAGAGTTCTAACTAGCACACAAGCTGGGGACGAGACCCTTTACTTGTGCCGCTGTTGCCGCTTAGCGGGACAAGCAAAGTTCATTTCCCACCTGACATGCAAGGCCATGCCTTATTTTCTTATGTTCTTATGTTCTTATGTTCATACCTCCTCCCTTCCCTTACCTTCTCCTCCTCCTACCCCTTCCCCTACCTCCTTCTCCTTCTCCTCTTCCTCCTCCTCCATCTTCTCTTTCACTCTCACCCTCCTCCTCGCCCTCTTAATTCTTATTGACGTCACTTCCCCCAGCGCGGCAAAAGGGAGGTGACGTTACCTTCTGTCTCTTTACCTTGACTCCGTGTACCCACCCCAAGCCTGATCACCGCCCTGGGTGAAAAAAGGCATCGCGTGACAGGGCCTTTATACGGCAATCTCTTCTCTCCTGTCTCCTCCAGCAACCACAGTACCGCACACGTCCTGGTTAATAGCTTATAAAGCAGTATTTTGTGGTAAATAAGTAAGGAAAGGCGGGGGGGGGGGGGTAAGGTGCAGGGGTGAGGCAAGGTTGGGGTGAGGCACGACCTGGGATCCTCTTACCTCTCCACGCGGCAGGATGGATGAAATGAAAAAGAAACAGTCCTCTGGCGCATGCGCAGATGGAAGATAGACACATCATTATACTTGGACGCCTCGTTATACCATGTGGCAAGAAGAGGTGTCCAAGTATGTCTATCTTCCATCTGCGCGTGACAGGGCCTTTATACGGCAATCTCTTCTCTCCTGTCTCCTCCAGCAACCACAGTACCGCACACGTCCTGGTTAATAGCTTATAAAGCAGTATACTTTGTGATAAATAAGTAAGGAAAGGCTGGGGGTGTGTGAGATAAGGTGCTCGAGTCTATGCGACTCCGGCCATGGGGTGAGGCACGACCTGGGAAGCTCTTACCTCTCCACGCGGCAGGATGGATGAAATGAAAATGAATTATCGTACATCTAGCGCACTGCTATGGTCTCGCTCGACACGAGAGCACAGTCCTCTGGCGCATGCGCAGATTGGAATGTAGACGCATTATCCTAGTGGATGCCTCGTTATACCACACCGGCATATTCCCGTTTTCTGGAACAGTATGTCACGTTTACTCTTGAACACGTCAGGTTAGGTTACGTTAGGTTGCGGTTAGATCAGGGTACTTTTCCTGGACAGCTAATCGTAACTTTGTGTGGGAATCACAATGAAAGTATTTTCGAAAAAATCTTATGGTTAGTTTCGGAGTTACAGCCAAACGTCTTCACTCGGAAACCACATACTCCCATAGAGTTGGGGAATATGCCACCGGCCGAGGAACTGACTGAATGAAATGATTACTCGAACTCGTATTGGGTAATTTGGGTTCTGTCCTGATGGATACAAATTAGTGTTGCCTTCACACAGGGAAGACCGTCTGAGTCCCCGCAACCATTACTTGTGTGTAAATAATGGCCGCTGCAGAGGTGTATAGATCAATGTTGTAAATCTAACAGTAATTGAAAGCTCACGAAAGTTTTGAATAATATTACAAGCAATAACTATTCTAATGGACGCCGGTTTGTGATATGTACAATTCAAATACGTATTTGAATAATACAGATAAAATAAGTTAATGCAGATAAAATAAGTTAAGATTAATGCAGCTTCAATTTATATTTTTTTCGTTATTTTGAAGGAGATGATTATAATATGTATAGAGGAATTATTGTAAACTCTGATGGTCATATACAGAGTGGCTGGGAAGGCCCTTAGAGCACGCTGAAGGGATAGTTGTATGACACACTTGAATTTACACTCACGCTGTTAACACTTGCCACAGTCAGGGTGTTAGTCTTTTCAACAGTGTCTATACTTTTAACTAACTTAACAAACCTCTATGCTGGTCAACACTTATAATTAGAAATGTGTCAATCAGCTGTCTAAGTCAACCCAATGTAACTAAATATGAAACACTTAATGCACAAAGTAACCTAATCTAACCTAATGCAAAAATCTTTACTTATACTCAGTTTTTTGTTACGAGGTGAAAAATCCTGACCCCTTGCTGCTTACTGACTGATAGTTGATGCCAGGAGAAGGGAATACTACGGTTCTTCTAAATTTCAGCTGTATTTTATCATAGTTCACCATATTATCAGGTAAACATAGGCAACATTTTAAGCATGAGACCTTAAGATATAATATAATTTTCGCCTCGTAAAAAAATATTGACTAATACTTATCGCATCGTATCCAAACCACACTAACCCAACCTGACAGTACCTCACCTGACCCAAGACAGGACGTGCTTCTATTCTTTTTCCTCATTTCTTATGTACGTTTTTTTATTATCTTTTTTTTAATCTTGTATTCTTCTTGTATTTCTATTTCCTTGATATGCATTATTTTATTCTTCTCTTTGTTTCCATTATTTATTTTGTCTTCATTTCTTATGTATGTTTTTTGTATCATTCGTTTAGGACAACGTAACCTCCTCTGTCGCAATGCACACTCCCCTCTCTCGCCCCCCTCGGCCCTCCACCTGGCTAACCGGACGGCCGATACTGCTGCTAACTTGGCCTCAATTAACACTTAATGCCGACGTTAAAGCGGCCTCGTTACCTCGCTCTTTACACGGTCTCCAAACACTCTCAGGCTGAGTAACGACAACAGTTCTCCAATTACTAGGAGACACACACACACACACACACACTTTCAATCAATGTGAAAGCAGTAAACTCCAATAAACTCACCATCTCTCTCTCTCTCTCTCTCTCTCTCTCTCTCTCTCTCTCTCTCTCTCTCTCTCTTCTCTCTCTCTCTCTCTCTCTCTCTCTCTCTCTCTCTCTCTCTCTCTCTCTCTCTCTCTCTCTCTCTCTCTCTCTCACGGCCAGGCAGACTCGAGGCGATAAAGATGTCATTGAACGCTACAGAATCCTCGTGATGACTGCAATTACTAAGCACGTCACTTTAATAGTTGTGTTCTGCATTATTTTACTGTATATTATAAACTTAGAAGTTACATCTCTGTGTTCTGTGCCAGCGAATGTGTGAATGTGAGGCAATCTCCACATAATTGTTCATCGTTATATATGTAATTTGCCTTTCCGTGTCTGTGAATACACTCAACAACTCAGTTATAGCGCATTTTCGTGACGTTCACCGCCCTGGTTCAGTCCAGTCCGGACCGGGTCAGGGTGGACTGATGGTCGCGAAAATACATCGAGACTGGTCCCGTCCCATTCGTCGTTCCTATTGGCTGGGGGATCGAGTGGGCGGTACTGAACTGAACTGTGGAGGCGGCAGGCGTCCATCTTGTCAATATCCTTTTTGTCGTCCGCCTTTTAACCTGTGCTGAAGACTTTACAACTACCACGCCTGTGATACTTTAGTCTTAGTCGGCCATCATGGTGTTTCATGTCTTATCAGCAGCACGAGAAGCTCCTGGTCGCCTTCCCCGCTGACTGTAGTGCGCATGCGCCAGTTCTCCCCACACTGGTCCAAGGTGGTCCTGGTATGTGGGTCGGACCGGACTGGACTGGGCTAGCCCGTTCTAGACTGCCTCGCAAAAACAGTGACCGCCCGGGACTAGCCCAGTCCAGACCGGGCCAGAGCGGTCGCGAAAATACGCTATTACTCTTTCGTCTCATGTAATGCCTCGCTCCCTCATCGTGTGCTCTCCGTATACGCGTCACCTCTCCTCTCTTACGGCCCAATGTGCTCTTTACTAAATACGTTTCCTTATTCCCACAGTCTATAACGGTCATCCGACGCGCAGGTTGGGGGTGGGGCTTAGTGACGTCACGCGATCCAGGTGACGATACAGTGATACAGTACTCGCGGCTGCCACTCGGTGAAATTATGAATGATGTAATCATTATCTTTACTAGTAATGGAACATTGCATTACCTTATAACAACACAATTGGTATTAATGGACATGTTATTTACCAAATAAGCAGTACATGAAATGTAATAAACAATACAATAAAAGGCTAAGTGGCATCGTGTAGGGGCGGGGGAGTATGTAACACGTGACTGACACGTGACTCAGCTGGCGCAGCCTAGTCCCTCCTTCCTCCCCCGCCCCAACACGATGCCACTTAGCCTTGTACAGTATTGTTTATTACAGCCATGCTGTTTTCATGTACTGCTTATTGGGTAAATAACATGTCCATTTATACCAACTGTGTTGTTATAAGGTAATAGTCTATTACTACCACTGCTATTGCTACTACTAACACTACTATTACTACTATTACCACTACTACTTTACAACTACTACTACTATACGACTACCTCTACTGCTACTATTATTACTACTACTACTGTTACTATTACTACTACTACAACCACTACTACTACTACTATAGTATGGGGAGTAGTATTTATTATTATTTTTTTACTATTGTTTTTATTGTTAGTTAGTTAGTTATATTATCTTAGAAATAGAATATAATAGGACATGAACATGGGCGCACGGAGCTGATCCACCCGCCTCTCAGCTATGCTGCTGATAGAATGAGGCAGATCGAGAGGGCTTGGGGTGGCCTGGATCGCGTGACGTAGGTGCGCAGCGTGAGCCAAAACTCGTCCAGCCGTTCGGAAGACCGTTATAGACTGTGCTTATTCCTACATCAGCGTCCCCACACACCTATTCTACCTCTTGTACGTGAATAAAAGATGCCAAACACCCTAGGATTTCTTTATAATGATAAACAAAAATTCATGCCAATCCGCTTATAAGTTTTTTTTTGCGTAAAAACTAACAAGTAAACAGACAATAATGATAATTAATAATAATAATAATAATAATAATATTAATAATAATAATAAAAAATAAAAAAATAAAATAAAATAATAGTAACAATAATAATACTGGTAATAACGATAGAAGCAAAAAAAAAAATTCATATCAAAGTTCAAGAAAAGTAATAATCGTTGATAATTGGTGTGAGACCCAGAAATTGAAATACATTACACAGCGTATGTTTGCTAAAGGTTAATAATAAAAAACTATCAACTAATCTATTAATTCATTCCTATATTCATTTACATACACAAATAAAATAAAACTATGAGCCATCGTAACACACTTCTCGGCCATTGCAACATACCTCACGAAAACATATACGTATATAACGTATACCTCAACATCTATAATAATATAAGCGAAAGTGTGTGTGTGTGTGTGTGTGTGTGTGTGGTATAGGTTCCGCCCCCCGTGGCGGAATCCCATCATATACCACATTTTTGGAACCAGGTTAACCAGGGGAAGGTTTCAAGCCCACTTATGAGATGATCCGATCACTTTTTTTCTCTTTTTTTTAGCAGCCTATTAGCGATAATTGTGAGAAAAAAAAGTGGGTTGCGAGAATTAGAGAGAACTGCAACTCCGAAATGCCAGTGGTCGCTGGCAGTTTTAACTCACAATTTGGTGAAAAGTTGGTCAGCTTGAAAGAAAAATATGGGCTTATTCCACTGCACTTAAAACACAAAAGTATAATATTAAGAACGATTTTCTTCTATATGTATATTGTATAGAAGCCTGATTCTGTAAAACATTGTATATAACCAAATAACCAAGGAGGTTATAGTTGAGGAGGCGAGGTAAATGCTACTCTATGATATTATATAGTCAATAACGAATGTTTAGAAGTTATCTATACCTAGGCAGTCATATTTTCCTGTTATTATTGTGTATCAATCAGATAGAAAGCCTAGAAGTGCAATGAGTCGACGCGTGAAGTGGCAATGTTTTGATTCAATCTCCCCGCCCCCACCACTCCCCGCCGCGGCATGTCGCCTCCACAATTATAACCTACATTGTCGCAGCAACAAGCCGATTTCGGCATTCTTTATTCTTCGTTTTTCCAAGGCATTGCTGATTGTATTTTGACAAGCGTTTGCCAGACGCAGCAGTACTGTCTTAGAAAACAGTGTGAACATCGCCCAAATTTTACATGCCACAATATACATGTAAAAAATATATTAAGCTTTGCTACTCGAGGCGAGAAATTTGCATTAAATTGCTATTATAGAACGTTCCATCGTAATGCATGTCATCCATATAATTAGTAGAACAACAGAAGAACTATATTTTTTGGTATTCAGATGCGGTGCATCAATATTTATCGCGAAATTAATTTATGAAAAATATTAGTCGCGGAGCCAAAACACAGTAGACCAACCTTTGAGTTAAAACTGCTAGCGACCACTGGCATTTCTAGAGTTCCAGTTCTCTCGAATTGAGGAAGCCTTGATGTAGGGTGATGGGTAATGGGTGTGGGGTGATGGGTGAGTGAATGGGTGGGGGGTGATAGGTGATGGGTGAGGGAATAGATGGGGGGGTGATGGGTGATGGGTGAGTGAATGGGTGTGCGGTGATGGGTAATGGGTGAGTGAATGGGTGGGGGGTGATGGGTAATGGGTGAGTGAATGGGTGGGGGGTGATGGGTAATGGGTGAGTGAATGGGTTGGGGGTGATGTGAATGGGTTGGCGTTAATACATACATTTCTACATCCATGATTTCAGGAAAGTTAGAAGGGGCTATCTGGAGAGTGTGTTTGGTGGGCCCTTCGGCCCACCAAACACAGGTGGTGGGCCGAACGGCCCCACCAATAGCCCTCCGCAGGAGCTAGCCAAAAAGTCCGCCCGGAGGGCGGCTTTGCGGCTAGTATACCATATAACGTATACCTCAACATATACCATATAACGTATACCTCAACATATACCATATAACGTATACCCCAACATCTATAATAATATAAGCGAAAGTGTGTGTGTGTGTGGTATAGGTTCCGCCCCCCGTGACGGAATCCCATCATATACCACATTTTTGGAATCAGGTTGACCAGGGGAAGATTTTAAGCCCACTTATGAGATGATCCGATCACTTTTTTTTTTTTTTTTTTTTAGCAGCCTATTAGCGATAATTGTGAAAAAAGTGGGTTGCGAGAATTGAGGAAACCTTGATGTAGGGTGATGGGTAATGGGTGAGTGAATGGGTGGGGTGATGGGTAATGGGTGTGGGGTGATGGGTGAGTGAATGGGTGGGGGGTGATGGGTGATGGGTGAGGGAATAGATGGGGGGTGATGGGTAATGGGTGAGTGAATGGGTGTGTGGTGATGGGTAATGGGTGAGTGAATGGGTGGGGGGTGATGGGTAATGGGTGAGTGAATGGGTGGGGGGTGATGGGTAATGGGTGAGTGAATGGGTTGGGGGTGATGTGAATGGGTTGGCGTTAATACATACATTTATACATCCATGATTTCAGGAAAGTTAGAAGGGGCTATCTGGAGAGTCTGTGTTTGGTGGGCCAAAGGCCCACCAAACACAGGTGGTGGGCCGAAGGCCCACCAATAGCCCTCCGCAGGAGCTAACCAAAAAGTCCGCCCGGAGGGCGGCTTTGCGGCTAGTATACCGTATAACGTATACCTCAACATATACCATATAACGTATACCTCAACATATACCATATAACGTATACCTCAACATATACCATATAACGTATACCTCAACATATACCATATAACGTATACCTCAACATATACCATATAACGTATACCTCAACATATACCATATAACGTATACCTCAACATATACCATATAACGTATACCTCAACATATACCATATAACGTATACCTCAACATATACCATATAATGTATACCTCAACATATACCATATAACGTATACCTCAACATATACCATATAACGTACACCTCAACATATACCATATAACGTACACCTCAACATATACCATATAACGTATACCTCAACATATACCATATAACGTATATCTCAACATCTATATAATAATATAAGCGAAAGTGTGTGTGTGTGTGCCTGTCTGTCTGTCCGCGATAGGTGCCGTCCCCCGTGGCGGAATCCCATCATATGTCACAGTTTTGGAACCAGCTCGACCAGGGGAAGGTTTTAAGCCCACGTATGAGATGATCCGATCACTTTTTTTTTTTTTTTTTAGCAGCCTATTAGCGAGAATTGTGAAAAAAAAATGCGGGTTGCGAGAATTGAGGAAACCTTGATGTAGGGTGATGGGTAATGGGTGAGTGAATGGGTGGGGTGATGGGTAATGGGTGTGGGGTGATGGGTGAGTGAATGGGTGGGGGGTGATGGGTGATGGGTGAAGGAATAGGTGGGGGTAATGGGTGAGTGAATGGGTGTGTGGTGATGGGTAATGGGTGTGAATGGGTGGGGGGTGATGGGTAATGGGTGAGTGAATGGGGGGGGGAATATATACATTTCTACATCCATTATTTCAGGAAAGTTAGAAGGGGCTATCTGGAGAGTCTGTGTTTGGTGGGCCGAAGGCCCACCAATAGCCCTAATGGGTGAGTGAATGGGTGGGGGGTGATGGGTAATGGGTGAGTGAATGGGTTGGGGGTGATGTGAATGGGTTGGCGTTAATACATACATTTCTACATCCATGATTTCAGGAAAGCTAGAATGGGCTATCTGGAGAGTCTGAACCATTACACTCAGGATTACAGGAACACGGCCATCAGCATACATTATGGATCTGTGTTACCATTGATTATATCAACGGTGTATTGACGAGTGGTGGTGGTGGTGGTGACGAGTGGTGGTGGTGGTGGTGACAAGTGGTGGTGGTGGTGGAGGTGGTGATGGTGACAAGTAGTGGTGGTGACAAGTGGTGGTGGTGGTGGTGGTGACGAGTGGTGGTGGTGGTGGTGACGGGTGGTGGTGACGAGTGGTGGTGGTGGTGGTGACGAGTGGTGGTGGTGGTGGTGGTGACGAGTGGTGGTGGTGGTGGTGGTGCAGGATCGGCTTTCGGGCTAAATAGCGTTCCTAACAAGGGTATAATTCCTAACTAGCCCTGCTAGTTAGCCCTGCCCTTCCTAACTAGGGCAGAACTGCACGTCCCCCCACCAAGCACTACGCACGGCAGAAACACAGGCATGAAACTATATATATATATATATACATATATATGTGTGTGTGTGTGTGTGCAGTATTTTTTAAGCAAATCTTACTGGGCGACATTCCTTGGATATCCAGAAGGGTGGTAGTAGGCATACCTGTTAAACTACAGCTGTTTGGTATTATCTTCCCCATTTCGTATGTTGTGTCACCCTCCCCTCCCTTTCCATGTTGTGCTTATGAATCTTCCAGTGATACCAACAAATTTTCACTACGCAAACAATCGACGGGATATATATGGCGGCACAAGATAATAATTTATATAGACATTAAAAGAAGAAATATATATAAATAAGGATCATATGCAGTAATAAGAAGCCCTTCTGGATCTTGCACACACAGACATGATGAGCCATTGCATCCAGGAAGGATTTTATGCATAAATATCTTGTCGCCCAGTAGCTTAAATATGCCCTTACTGGGCGACTCTTTTACATCACTGGGAGACATTTAGGTCGCCCAGTTAGCATGATAAAAAATGCAGTGTGTGTGTGTACTTTACGAGGTGGAGGTGTAATGCCCGTTTTTCAGGAGAGATAGGAGGAGAATTATTATCATATAATTCCCGAGTTATGTCTCGTAAGCAGTTCACTCTTTTAGTTTCACGGGTGAGTCATCGCCCTTCTTTCCTATCCGCCATTTTCTTATCTTCCTTCCTACCGCCATTTCTTTCTTCTTTCCGTCCTTCATTCTCCCCCCCCCCCCCCCGACATGCCGGTTGCGAGTCAACATTCGTGGAATAATTATTTCGCGATCAGTGATAACTAATGGATTCAAATCTTTTCATCCTCCCCCAACCCTCCTATCAGATCAAGGAACACTCCTAGATTCTTAATGTCTTTCAAAATAGTCCCCATAGTGAAAGATCACGGTCATAAATGGATGTGTTAGTAAAGCTATACGCTAAATTGAAAGTCTACCAAATTTCTATACACACTTCCATACCCTCTCGCTCCAGAATACGCGTTCGGACCTTTGACATGAAAAGAAATCACACCCTCCTCGGATATTAGGTTAAACATATTAAATTCTTCTATATCAAAGTAACAGGACTGTATTATAGGCAGCCCTTTCTTAGGTACACGAGTTTCATTATTTAATTAGTTATTTCGGGATTATAAGCTATTCATTAGAGGCCACGTCTAGAGTATTCAAACAATTCCCCTTTTCTGCCGCGGGCTCTTGGTTAACCGAAAGGCGGCAGTCTCTCTCGCACTCTCCCGCAGGTAAGACGTATCAAGTTTCGCTCCTGTTTCCCCCCCCCCTTTCCTTGTTATAATATTGTTATCTATATTTCCAAATATGGGTACCGATATTTAGTTTTTCACTAACGTAAAGGAGGCCTGCCCCATCCTTATAATTATTATTAACAGAGTCTCTCTCGCACTCTCCCGCAGAGCTGTCCTCTTGGCCTTGACGCAAAGGGCCCGGTACATGGTCTTTTTTAGCGAAACACACCACCTTCTTACTCTTATCTTCCCCCCCTAGTATCTTCCATGTATAATTATAAGTATTCAGCGGTATGTTACTTAAGTGAAGGATAATTCATTAGTAGGATTATGTGAGGAGGGTTATGCTCATAAGAGCTTCCCTTCATCAGATAGGAAGAGCTTAGTTTCATTTCACGGGGAGATTTTCCCGTATCAGGTTGTAAAGTTTTTCTTACATCAGATTAGAGTTTTCCTGTGTTGGATTAACACTTATATGTTGTCTGTGATCTCAAGCAAGAGACATACTACTTCAGCATGAATAAATAGGATGATGTTTTCAAATATAGTTCTTGTGTTTATTATAAAACCCCCAGGTGATTATTCTGTGTTAGGACAGTAATTCCCCACACTTCCAAAAGAGTCAGCCTTACTCGGTATAGTTCCACGTATCAATCACGACTACCAAGATAAATCTAATCTTAATATTATTCAAACGCGCCCAAGGAGTAACCCAGAGAACTACTCGCCTGAGCTGGTGGCAGCACTCCCCCTTAACTCATACCCTGTCCCCTTAACCTAAACCCCTACCCCTTCCCCTTAAATTCATCCCCCATTTCAGTACTCTCCGCAGCGAGAAGTGTTCATACTATAATCACATAGTGAAGTCATAAGACTAAGTTCAATTCTCAATTCAAGTTGTAATCAAATGAAAAGTCATAATCAATTAATATTACTCAAGTAACATTGACCAGGTATAAACTGCCATAGAGTTCTGGCAACACAGAGGAAACTTACTTAACAAGGATGTAAGACAGGCAGGAATTACATGAACGTCTTACCGTTGCAAGGTAACTTAGCAAGTGGCGTTTCTACTTATAACATTACCAGTGCAAGCCCCTTAGTTAATATCAGCACTAAAGTCCCTTCACTCTGCAGTGCTCTTCATATTTATGAAACAAATCCCAATAATTTCGCACTATGAATTAAACATGATAACTCTAACAGATAAATAAATAAATAATCTGAAGGCATCGTACCTTTGACTGCGCGTCGCCTTGTTCAGTCTTCATCTTGTGTTGTGGGGAGTGACGCGCTACCTTCCTCTCCGCCTTGTGGTGACTCTCGCCGCATTATTCCGCGGCGGCAGCGTTCACCAGTGGCACTGTCGCCTTGCAGGACATCCCAACGCACCGTGGTGAGTGTTACTTTGTGGTTAATCACAGTTATTAGGGAGATTTTCACCACCAGCACAAATGTGTAAAGTTGGCACATCCAACAAGCAGTCAAACAGCTGTGTCCGAGTGTGTCGACGTGCGTGTTGGTTCCTTTAACTTCCTGTAACCTTATGTGAGGAAGCGAGAGGGTGACTCAGCCAGCCCACACGCTTTTATCCCCGTCATTACTCTTGCCAAAATATTTCCAGGATTTCCAGTATAGATTGACGGCCGTAAATGTTGCGCTTTGCAGAGATAAATACAATTGAGAAGGAGGGAGGGAGGGAGGCTGGGCGGAACAGCGCGGGGAACAGGGCGGCGGGTGGGAGGGAGGTGTTGCCTATCATGATGGATGGCAGATCTCCCCCCGCTTTCCACCCTTCCAATCACCCTAATGCATTGATGTGTAGCAGAAATCGTAAGGGTGCTGTGTAGTATTGCTGAGTAGCCTGGGCATCGTCTGTCAGAGGTGTAACTTGTATAATCATGACTGCTCTGCTGACCGCCAAGGGAGCATCAGCTGGGCAAGGAGGAAGAAAAAACGGGGTACTTAGAAAGGGGTACTATAGTAATACGCGTTAGTTTTATAACATGTATGTAGTTAAATTTGACGCTAACTGTTTATTTAGATTTCCAAGTAGGGGAACGCCTGGTACTACGATTTACTAACACTTCCACCCCCTTTACTACTACCACTACAACTACTAGTGTTACTACTTCCACCACTACTATTACTACAAAGAAATAATTAATTGCTCAATAGAAAAATATTGTATTGAAATGCCAGGCCTGACACACACACGTCACTTAGGTAGCTACTACAGGCTACAACATATATCAAGACAAACACAAGTAGACGTTCAGTAATTCAATATAATGATAATACAGTAATATCTCTAGGAGCGCCGTAGCCTCGCCCCGCCATCACATGCTCCCCACACCCAGCCTGCCCCAACGTTGGCAGGCATCCATTTCCCACAACACTATAAACATTAATCAGCAGCCTTCGTGTTTCTTTGATGGTATTAATGGCGTTCCAATATCCCCTGCGTTCCTGTTTACTGAATCAAGTAATCGCAGAACTTATGCCGATCGAGTTCAAGGCATTATCGGATTTCACGCAGCCTCGGGTGGTGCAGAGAGGCTGGGCTTACCGGCAGATTAGCAAAGTTATCCTTTTATTATGTCCTTTTTTATGTTATTATTATTGTCGCATGTTTTGCTTTATTCTTTTTCTTTATTTAATCATCTATTTTTCTAGGCAAGAGCATAGGATGTCAGATTAAGTATTTGTTTAACATTTCCCAAGGTATGAGAGCTGGCTGCAGACCTTTCAAATTATCGCTACTATACTTTTTTTATATATTTATTTTCATCAAACTTGTTGTTACTTGTAAACGTGACGGTGCTTTTATTCTTTGTTTATTTGTGAACATTTAAAGTAGGGTTTATATTTATTGCTTTTTTTTTCCGCGACACGTAATGGCATGTGTTTGTTTGCTGCTGGTAAACACCCCAGTCAAGTCATTATGATTATTTGCCGTATTTATTGAGCTACTTTATTTATGCTGGACGCGATGGAAATTTATTGTATTTTGTGAATCAACCAGGTTTTTTTTATATTATGAAACGTTGAAAAGAAAATATTTGATGAATATTTTGTTGCAGCTGCTAAACCTGCCAGCAGTGTTGCATGAACTCGTAATTTATCAAACGCATTACTACCGCTCAACCAGATGGAAATTGTATTTATGAGGGCGATAATATTTTTTTTATCTTAATGTGAAACGTGATGTCGATTTGATCCGTGAGATGAAGTATCCGGCTTCGTATTTCTGCTTGACAGGATTCAAAATTGGTTTATGATAAAGGTTTGCTGGGCTTCTAAAGTACTGAGTGATGTTTACAGGTGCTCAGACGAGAAGGAAAATAATGTCAGCCATGGAAGTTATGTATTGCAATGATAGAGTGTTTATGATGGCACAGGATACGTTTATATAACAATCAATTATTTATTACTAGAGATGGTAGTCTAGAAACCGTCTTCTTATTGTTCTTTTGAGTTTATTCCTTGTTCCCTTGTTCTTCTGACTTTCAGGTCTTTCTTTCTGCTGTGTTCTTTAGCTTTGCGACTTCCTGAATATTCCTCATTTGGCAAACTGTTACTGCGTACTGTTGAGTCTTAATTCTTTGAGAAGAAATTTTGTTGTGCTTTTCGGTTAGAGGATTTGCTCTCGCTTTAAAAATATCCTATAAAAAAAAAATAGTAGATACACCTCGCCATCCTTTCTGCCACACGATGTATTCAAGGTCACACTCTTGTCTCTACTTGACCCTCTGGTATTGCCAAGTTACGCAACCTCCGCTTTTACCATCGCTGTAAATGTTTCAACTTTATCAATGAAGCTGCACGTTGTTGCGCGGTATCTTAGACTATCGTGCACTATCTTTCCAACGCGGCAATGAAATCAGTTTTGACATACATATTCCAAACGTGGTCCTTGCAGTGGCATAAAATAAGTCTTGAAAGAAAGTGTTCGCATTATAGGCTGTGACAAAAAGACGTAATCAATGCAACTCACTCGTTCGCTTTCCATCCCTTACTGGATATTCCGTCCTGCCAGTTATTGACATTATGTGATTTGCTTGAAAGGTAATCATGAGGTGCTATTTATCTTGCGCCGTGCAGCAAAAACATGAAAACAGATGCACATTTATCCGTGTGTGTGTGTGTGTGTGTGTGTGTGGAGGGAAGGTGCTGCCGCTGGCCTGACGTCGCGGCGGGGGGCTGGAGGTGCTCGCAGGTGCCACGAACAATTAATTAATCAAAGCGTAGCAAAAGGCCTCTGAGCCAACACCTCGGCCGCGTCCTGATTGCCCGGGGTTTGCGCGGCGGAAGGGAAGGCGCCTTTTTGCTCCACTGTTCCCTCGTGCGTCTTTTGATCTCAGACGAAGCCATTTTCAAGGGATGATATAGACCCCCCCCACCCACACACACATGGGGAACTCCGTAGTGTAGCGGTTAACACGCTCGGCTCACAACCGAGAAGTCCCGGGTTTGATCCCCGGGCGGAGCGAAGAGAGATGGGCGGTCTTCTTAAAACCCGAGCCCCTGTCCACCCAACAGTGAATGGGTACCGGGTGTTAGCCGGGGGTTTGTGACCCGCCTCCCGGGGTGGTGGCTTCGTCCAACACTAAGCACTAAGGATGAATGATAAAATAAATGTTGATATGGAGACGGGGCCATACGAGCGTTGCTCAGGCCCTGTAAAATACAACTAGATGAATACAACTAGATGAATACACACACACACACACACACACACACACACACACGTGAAACACACACAAACACACACAAAAAAACACACACACACACGTGAAACACACACACACACGTGAAACACACACACACACACACACACACACACACACACACACACACACACACACACACACACACACACACACACACAGACAGACAGACAGACAGACAGACAGACAGACAGACAGACAGACAGACAGACAGACAGACACAGACAGACAGACAGACAGACAGACAGACAGACAGACAGACAGACAGACAGACAGACAGACAGACAGACAGACAGACACACACACACACACACACACGTCAGGCCCTTTCCACAATCACACAAGCAATAAGCTTCCCTTCACTTCTGTGGAATGAGTGTCGTTCATGGCATGGCGGGGTGGGGCGAGGGTGCCAAGTTCCGCCGCGAGTGTGAGGAGGCAGGGAGGGAGGCAGGCAAAGGTGGTGCGGAGATTTGTCTTGCTGAGTAAAACATTTCACACACTCACTGGGCTTTCATCTGTAGAGTCAATACAATGACTCATCCATCAAAGCTGCGACACAATGAAGTCTTTGTAACCAGTGAAATGAGTTACGAGGCGTCGAAATAATGACACGCCGGTGAATTACGTGCTGCTTATTGAACCTGTGAAGCAATTAAGTCAGTTGATTAAATCAATTGTGCAGAGGTTAAGCTGTAATAGCACTCCTTGACGAGGGAAACGTGCTGCTCGGTAAACTTGTATTTTTATCAATGTTTTGTTGCGTATTTGAGAAGCTTAAGGGCTGGAGGTGTATTATTAAGGAGCCTAACCTTACGGGACAGACCCTCTTTCACCTGCCGGCTTACTTCACACGCTAAGACGAAGATTTTTTTACATTTATGTTAATCGAGGAGTTTGTATTACCATGTTGTCGGATTTGTTCATACTCTCGAAGGGTTGAAGTGTAAGCATGCACACGTATACGCGTTATTGTGCCTCACATATGAACGAGGGGCGCCACATCCGCCACCTGGAGCCGCCACTGTCGCCTGAGTGAAGCTCATTTGATTATGTTTTCATTTTACCCTCAGACCTAAGGTACGTTAATTGAATCAAATTATTGTCATGGTGGTGAACACGAATTGTTTTTTTCTACGAGAATGCCTGCCAGCACGTGAGTCTGAGGGTCTCACGAGGACTGTGGCGAGTGTACAGTGTCGGCGCCGCGTCCTTACGGCGGCCACGATGACCGGTGACTCCACGAAGCCTTTATTAATGCCACCCTCCACGCCACCACCACCACCTCCACGGCACCACCACCATCACCACCGCCACTGCCGCCACAACTCGCAGCACCACCATATATATATATATATATATATATATATATATATATATATATATATATTATATATATATATATATATATATATATATATATAATACTAAAATTACAAGAAAATTAAAACCTATATTTTCAATCTGACTCCAGCGTGAAGTACAGCCAACATTACAACTATCCAGTGAATATATATTGTGTTACAGCGTGTGGCAGGGAGCGATATAATTACCCTGAACTTTTTTCCTGTTCTGGCCTGGAAGCGAGTAGCACAGCATTAGGAGTAAAACCACCCAGCCCCTGTGTTCCTACTTCCAGAGTAGCAAGAGTAACACAGCATTAGGAGTATAACCACCCAGCCCCTGTGTTCCTACTTCCAGAGTAGCAAGAGTAACACAGCATTAGGAGCATAACCACCCAGCCCCTGTGTTCCTACTTCCAGAGTAGCAAGAGTAACACAGCATTAGGAGTATAACCACCCAGCCCCTGTGTTCCTACTTTCAGAGTAGCAAGAGGTATAAGCATACAAACGCCTTATTAGGTTCACTCATGCAGCAGTGAATCTCATTTTGCGTCGCGGCGTCATTGCCCCGCCAGTCGATAAGCTGCTCGTGTTGCTGTAATGAGGGAAAATCTGGCTGACATAACGTGTTCCGGGGTAAATGGAAACACACACACACACACACACACACACACACACACACACACACACACACACACACACACACACAGAAAGACACACACACATGCAAGACTGAATGCTTTGTTTGTGTGTGTGTGTGTGTGTGTGTGTGTGTCCATTAGGTACTACTTCATACCTGTGAGTTCGGGTTTGTATGCTTTTTGGAAACAATGAAACTTTGCCCACATTTTTTCCTTCTAATCGTCGACGAGCAAAACACCTTCTAAGGTGTTTTGCTCGGTGTGATTATCACGATTATCGCTCTACGATGATTGTTCAACGATTATCGCTGCACGATAATAGAGGGTGTACTATTTTGCTTCGAGCGTCTGTGTCTATGCGATTTTCAACGAGACAGCTTATTTTTTCATCAGTCATGTGGCGGAAGTGTCCCATGAAGTGTCCCATGTCGCTAGAAAATGGCTTTGAGCAAATTGAGTAGAAGGAGAAGGTTGTTAATTAAATATATAAAATATAAATAAAATATATGAATAAAATATATACATATAATATAAAACATATAAATAAAATACGGTACGTATAAATAAATTAAGGT
>JACEEZ010019621.1:0-16407 GCA_016584305.1 Chionoecetes opilio
CCCCCCGCACATCATACACTCAACTTCATCTCCATTTCCACCAGACCTGTACGCTTCATCTCATGCATTCCACATATAAACCAAAGAGTAGAGGAGAAGGACACAGCCCTGTCTTACTCCTCTCTTACTATTCACCCATCCAGTCTCGAGGTCACCCATACTGAACTTGGCCTGTGTGTTCTCATACAGTAACAAAAACTAAGTAAACTAAAAAAAGTAAACAAAACAACGGCCTGATCTTGAACTTGAGATGGGGACCATCAGCGCAAACTGTCGATGAAGACCTAAGGCGAATGAAGACCTAAAGGCGAAATTTTGGTGAAGAAGCCGTAAAGGCGGCGTCACACTAGCACTTTTTCCGTCTAGTTTTTTTTCAGCAACTTTCTACAAACTAACAATTTTCTGACTGCAAAGTCTGCAAGCGTCACACACACAGAATCGTTCGCCTTAGAGTACCTGGGGCCAGATCCAGCAAACGCATACGCCGGTGTATCTCAGTGTAAAGCGCCGGTTCCCACCTTCCGCTTGTATGGCCACCGTAAACAATAAAGACGTCACAATGACGTCACAACAAAGTCTAACCGCACCGCCGTACCGCTGCACGGCCGCCGTACAAAGTTAAATTCAAGTCATCTCTCCGCTCGGCGGTGTCCGCTCGAGCGGAGTTGCCAACTGTGCCCAGTTACCACAAATACCACTCAAGCGGTGATGATGGTGACGTCATTGTTGTTGTATGGCGGCCGTACAAGCGGGAAGGTCTGAGATACTCCTCTTTCGAAAACTTTCTTGGATCAGGAGCTACATCTGCGCCAAATCGATGACGTCACAACGCCAGACTTTACCCCCTCGGTGCAAGTCTGCGCCACACCTCCCTGGCTGGATCCAGCAAGCGTACTTATAGCGTATTTTCGCGACCGCTCTGGCCCGGTCTGGACTGGGCTAGTCCCGGGCGGTCACTGTTTTTGAGAGGCAGTCTAGAACGGGCTAGCCCAGTCCAGTCCGGTCCGACCCACATACCAGGACCACCTTGGACCAGTGTGGGGAGAACTGGCGCATGCGCACTACAGTCAGCGGGGAAGGCGACCAGGAGCTTCTCGTGCTGCTGATAAGACATGAAACACCATGATGGCTGACCATAAGACTAAAGTATCACAGGCGTGGTAGTTGTAAAGTCTTCAGCACAGGTTAAAAGGCGGACGACAAAAAGGATATTGGACAAGATGGACGCCTGCCGCCCTCCACAGTTCAGTTCAGTACCGCCCACTCGATCCCCCAGCCAATAGGAACGACGAATGGGACGGGGCCAGTCTCGATGTATTTTCGCGACCATCAGTCCACCCTGACCGGTCCGGACTGGACTGAACCAGGGCGGTGAACGTCACGAAAATGCGCTTACTCCATTTCCGTGACGTCACAGGGCCAATATTATGGCGTAGATTTACACCACCTCGATGAGGAGGTGTAGAGAAGGTGTATCTCATATATATAAATAAAATGTCTTTTTATTATGCCTAATAGACGTTACCACCGAGGTAAGGATTAAAATTTTAAAGCTATTGGTAGTCGGCAGCGGCGTGTTTAAAAATGTTTAGGAGATACAAGCCTTGGTGGGAGGCCGCTTTTGACGATATAGGGGCCCGTACCGAGAGTTGAAGGCGTAGGGGGACGAACAGCGAGGTACGACGAACGGCAAACCTTCCATTTTTTACCGAGAGTCGACATCGGAGTGGTTGAGATCTCGCGCCTGCGACAATATAGTGGCAACAGTGCTGCTTCAAATTGCGTAGCCAGCCGTACGACTAAAATAGTGTATAATGCGAATTTGCCCTTATACTCATCAAAAACATCAACAGAAACGTTGCGATCGGCTATGAAGTTGGTGAAATATATATTTAATGAAGTTAATTAACAGTAGAGGCGTGTATACGAAAGTTTCTCTACCGCTCATGTGAAAATATCCCGGTAAGAGAACGTCCTGGCGGGTTCTGGCAGCGACCTTCATGAGGGCGGCGGCTCTAGCCACTACCCACCCCTCTATCCTGAACCTCCTTAATTATTATCACTAAAATCACTTATTGCCGCATATGTAATACCTAATAATCTATACTTATACTTAAATACTTTATTGGCAAGAAATTTTTTAACATATCTCTTAATCCCTCCAGATTAGGAATGTAATAAAAATTCATCGAAGGTTGCGGCGAAGACACGGGGATAGCCGTGTCTTCAACCTTGACCGCCACGCGTCCTGCTCTTCGTTCCAACATTACAGGGATTTTAGCCGTCTATTGGTAAGCGAAGGTTTCCTGCGCTCGTCGTTCTACCGCCTACCGTCATGACTCTCGGTACGGGCCAGAGAGTTGCCAATATAAAGGGTTGCATGGCCCCACTGCGCATGCGCGGAAAAGCGCAACTTTTTTTATCGTTGATACGGCGATATATTTGGTTGCCTGATAAATAGTGTCACCAAAACACAAGTATTTATTTTCTCATGTAGGTCATTTATCTATACTAGTCAGTGATAACTTCGATCATAGACCACTATACAGTGGTATATATGTATGATTCTTTACAGCTTATTTACCATGTGCTATGTGGCGATGAATGTGGAAACCCGATAAATAGTGTCACCAAACACAAGTATATTTATTTTCTCATGTAGGTCATTCATTTATACTAGTCAGTGATAACTTCGATCATAGACCACTGTGGTACAGATACAGTGGTATATATGCTTCTTTACATCTTATTTACCATGTAGCTATGTGGCGATGAATGTGGTACCCTGAAAATAGTGTCACCAAAACACAAGTTATATTATTTTCTCATGTAGGTCATTTATTTTACTAGTCAGTGATAACTTCGATCATAGACCACTATACAGTGGTAAAATATGGTTCCTTACATTTATTTACCATGTAGCTATGTGGCGATGAATGTGGTACCCTGATAAATAGTGTCACCAAAACACAAGTCATATTATTTTCTCATGTAGGTCATTTATTTATACTAGTCAATGATAACTTCGATCATAGACCACTGTGGTACAGATACAGTGGTATAATGGTTCTTTACATTTATTTATCATGTAGCTATGTGGCGATGAATTGGTACCTGATAAATAGTGTCACCAAAACACAAGTCATATTATTTTCTCATGTAGGTCATTTATTTATACTAGTCAGTGATAACTTCGATCATAGACCACTACAGTGGTATTTATGGTTTTTACATCTTATTTACCATGTACTATGTGGCGATGAATGTGGTACCCTGATAAATAGTGTTACCAAAACACAAGTCATATTATTTTCTCATGTAGGTCATTTATTTATACTAGTCAGTGATAACTTCGATCATAGACCACTATACAGTGGTATATTATGGTTCTTTACATCTTATTTACCATGTGCTATGTGGCGATGAATGTGGTACCCTGATAAATAGTGTCACCAAAACCCAAGTTCATATTATTTTCTCATGTAGGTCATTCATTTATCTAGTCAGTGTAACTTCGATCATAGACACTGTGGTACAAATACAGTGGTATATATGCTTCTTTACATCTTATTTACCATGTAGCTATGTGGCGATGAATTGTGGTACCCTGATAAATAGTGTCACCAAAAACACAAGTCATATTATTTTCATGTAGGTCATTCATTTATACTTTCAGTGATAACTTCGATCATAGACCACTGGGTACAGATACAGTGGTATATATGCTTCTTTACATCTTATTTACCACGTAGTATGTGGCGATGAAATGTGGTACCCTGATAAATAGTGTCACCAAAACACAAGTCATATTATTTTCTCATGTAGGTCATTCATTTATACTAGTCAGTGATAACTTCGATCATAGACCATGTGGTACAGATACAGTGGTATATATGCTTCTTTACATTTATTTACCATGTGCTATGGGGCGATGAATGTGGTACCCTGATAAATAGTGTCCCCCAAACACAAGTCATATTATTTTCTCATGTAGGTCATTTTTTTATATAGTCAATGATAACTTCGATCATAGACCCACTGTGGTACAGATACAGGGGTATATATGCTTCTTACATCTTATTACCATGTAGCTATGGGGCGATGAATGTGGTACCCTGAAAAATAGTGTCACCAAAACACAAGTCATATTATTTTCTCATGTAGGTTATTTATTTATACTAGTCAGTGATAATTTCGATCATAGCCCACTGTGGTACAGATACAGTGGTATATATGCTTCTTTACATCTTATTTACCTTGTAGCTATGTGGCGATGAATGTGTACCTGATAAATAGTGTCACAAAACCCAAGTCATATTATTTTCTCATGTAGGTCATTTATTTATACTAGTCAGTGATAACTTCGATCATAGACCACTATACAGTGGTATATATGGTTCTTTACATCTTATTTACCATGTAGCTATGTGGCGATGAATGTGGTACCCTGATAAATAGTGTCACCAAAACACAAGTCATATTATTTTCTCATGTAGGTCATTTATTTATACTAGTCATGATAACTTCGATCATAGACCACTGTGGTAAAAATACAGTGGAATATATGCTTCTTTACATCTTATTTACCATGTAGCTATGTGGCGATGAATGTGGTACCCTGATAAATAGTGTCCCAAAAACACAATATATTATTTTCTCATGTAGGTCATTCTTTTATACTAGTCAGTGATAACTTCGATCATAGACCACTGTGGTACAAATACAGTGGTATATATGCTTCTTTACACCCTTATTTACCATTTTAGCTATGTGGCGATGAATGTGGTACCCTGATAATAGTGTCACCAAAACCCAAGTCATATTATTTTCTCATGTAGGTCATCATTTATACTAGTCAGTGATAACTTCGATCATAGACCACTGTGGTACAGATACAGTGGTAATATGCCTCTTTACATCTTATTTACCATGTAGCTATGTGGCGATGAAGTGGTACCCTGATAAATAGTGTCCCCAAAAACACAAGTCATATTATTTTCTCATGTATTTCATTTATTTATACTAGCCCAGTAAAAACTTCGATCATAGACCATATACAGTGGTATATATGTATGGTTCTTTACATCTTTTTACCACGTAGCTATGTGGCGATGAATGTGGTACCCTGATAAATAGTGTCACCAAAACACAAGTCATATTATTTTCTCATGTAGGTCATTTATTTATATAGTCGTGATAACTTCGATCATAGACCACTATACAGTGGTATATATGGTTCCTTACTCTTATTTACCATGTACTATGTGGCGATGAATGTGGTACCCTGATAAATAGTGTACCAAAACACAAGTCATATTATTTTCTCATGTAGGTCATTTATTTATACTAGTCAGTGATAACTTCGATCATAGACCACTGTGGTACAGATACAGTGGAATTAGGGTCCTTTACATCTTATTTACCATGTAGCTATTTTGGCGATGAATGTGGTAACCCTGATAAATAAGGGAAACCAAAACACATGTTATATTATTTTCTCATGTAGGCCCATTTATTATACAATTGGTATACATTGTAAAAACAACTCTTCACCCAGGGAGCAGTGTTTCAGTGCATATTTGTGCAGTGTAGCTACTGGGCCAAGGGTAGCTGGTCAGATCGCTAAAACCGACGTGGATGCCTGGCTTATTTTTTTCTTATTACTATGGAAATCCATTCTGTATTGCCTTGGCACTAATACAATATATAAAGTAGTCAACCAGAACATACTTGTCGATAATGACACACGACGTTGTATTCTTACTGTTAAATATGCCTTTTTCTGTGTCACCCTTCCGCGCATGCCTCCGACGTGGATGGGTGAACATGAATGATTTACACATAATAACGCGTCGTTTTGTACAAATACTTAGCCCCCTGTACAATACTGATTATTCAATGTACGACAAAGTTTAAAACAGGGAACGTTACGTATTATTACAAACAGGAGCACAAACCTGCCATGGTGTCCTCGTCCCTTGCAGCTTGTGCCAGGTGCACCAAAACACCCGTCTAGGTTCATTATATCTAACCACGGGCTTGGTCTGGTATGCAGCGATTGTTCCCAAATCTTCTTCTATCATGGACGCCTTATAGTGTACGGACACTTATCATTTATGACATAATTTGCCATATTGCTGGCTTGGGGCGGTGGCGTGCGGGGAGCGGGCCAGGCAGCAACACTAAGAACCAAAATATCTCATGTAAACACCACTGTTGGGCGAGTATCTTGATGACAGCAATAGATGAGGCATTCTTCTATTGTGGGAGGCCTCATTTGGTGAAGGATACATTGTTTTTAACTGATTTTAGACGATATTTCTATTTACCTGATATATTTGGTTTCTCACGCCACCGCGCATGCGCAGTAGGGGCCATGCAAAACCCCTTTATATTGGCAACTCTTTATATCGTCACACCGCCTCAGCCCCTGTAGGGACTGCCTTCGGTGTTTTTGTTGTATTAGTTCGTTATTGGGCAACACCAGTTTTTTAGACCACTAGCGGAGTCCTGTGAGCAGAATTGTTTTTGGGACGAGGCGAGCCGGCATCCCGCGGCTAGATTACTGTTTCACTATATCGTAATTTGGACGTTTTTGAGAATGAAACTTTTGTTTTGATGCCTGCCCTCAGTGACCTTGCACTATGGTTAGGTCACTCAGGACGCTTGACCCTCATTGCCCCTGAATGGTAGTTAGGTCACGTTTGCTAGCCTTAATGGTACAGTCCTCGAACGGGGGAATGCTCGCCACCGTCGGAGAATGTTCCATATTTTTTACGTCGGCGAGAGTTCCTACCTATTAAGCGACAGTTACAAGTTTATTTATTAACATAACAGTACCCAATCTATATTTTAAACAGCTTTTACCCGTGTTTGTGAATTCAGGGACCGAATATCGGGGGTTTTTGTTTAGTGATTGGGGAGTCTGGGGTTTGACATGTTACGTAACCAATGTCCATGTATTGTATTGAAGTGTAGTTTTAAATTATTTTGGGACAAGCGAAAAACTTGTCCAATAACGAAAAATCTTTTATTCTTTCATTTGCACCTATTACAAGTGGAACTCGCCGAAACTTTTTGTCGGCAAGACTTCTCGGTTGGTGTTTTCAGTTATAATGGACGATAACGCGCGGTCACTACCGCCATTACCACATGCGTTTTCTATATTATTTTTTGTTTAGTATACTGTACAGTATTAATGCACTTCCGCGTAACCTTTTAAACTTATGGTATTTTTCTAGTGTTTGCCCATACTCCCCCCCTCTCCCCAAAAAAGCTTGGGGACCTGGGGAAATGCAGGATATATGGCTGGGGTACAAAAAAATGCGTCGCAACCACATAATTTTTGATTATGGAAATTTAAAAAATTCCCCTAGATTTAGGGAAAATTCATTGGATTTCTTCTGAGTCCAGAGACGTGTGAACTGACGATCCTCACAGAATGATGACCCGAAGTGTTGAGAACCCCCCAACACCCCAATCCCCCCCTAGGAGGTTAGGTTAGGTTAGGTTTTGGTTTGGGTTATCAGTGGGTCAAGCCCCCCCCTAGGTTAGGTTAATTTTGGGTTAGGCAAATTTCTCTAGATATAAGGAAATTACCCTAGATCTAGGGGAATTTTAACCCCCTAAACAACTCTTAAATTACGTGTTTCCGACGCATAATTTGTTCCCCACCCGAAAACCCCGCATTCCCACAGGTGCCCAAACTTGTTTGGGGAAGTGGGAGAGTTTTGGGCAAACACTAGCATTTTACCAAACTTATATACATATTGTAGAAATGATATAGTTGTCTTAGACGTACTCGTACAGACACAACCTCTCTTCCAAGAGGCCCCCCCCAAACCCTATAGGTTTGGTTAGGGTATTTATTGATTAGGGTAGGTTATATTTGGTTAGGTTAGGTAGATCTGGTTAGGTTAGGTTAGATTTGGTTAGATTTAGGTTAGGTTTAAATTAGTTTATCGGTGGGGCAAGCCCCCCGCTGGTTAGGTTAATTTTGGTTAGCAAATTTTCTCTAGATATAAGGAAATTACTTAGATCTAGGGAGTTTGTCTCCTCTTTCACAATTTCTTAAATTAGTGTCTCCGACGCATTATTTGCTCCCCACCCGAAAACCCCGCATTCCCACAGGTGCCCAAACTTGATTGGGGGTTAGTGGGAAATGTATGGGCAAACACTAGAAATTTACCGGAAAAACCCAGTCAGTGTCTCAGAAATGACCGCGCAGTCCTCGTCCATTTTTTACCAAAGCACTAATTTTAGGCAAGGAAAATCTAGTCAGTGTTTCAGAAAATGACTGCGCAGTCCTCGTCCATTTTTTTTCAAAAACACTAATTTTACCCAAGGAAAAACTAGTCTGTCTCAGAAAATAACCGTGCAGTCCTCGTCCATTTTTACCAAAAGCACTAATTTTAGGCAAGGAAAATCTAGTCAGGTTTTTTCAGAAAATGACCGCGCAGTCCTCGTTCATTTTTACCGGTATCTTTCCCTTAATATCCTACTAACCTAACCATTACCTTCGGCGAGAGTTTTCCCCGGGTGTGTCAGGACGAGAATTTCGGTAGACGAAAGTACCAGGTACCGTTCTCATTATCCCTGAATGATATACGATTAGGTCACTCAGAATTCTGCCCTTAACGCCCTTGAATTATATGATTATATGATCAACCTTGGATGTCTGCCCCTTTTTGTCCCCGAATTATTAGGTTAATCAGGATGGCTGGCCCCTTATTGCCCTAGAAATATTTATTAAAAGTCAATCAGGATGTCTGCGCCTTAATTTATTGCCCCCAAATTGGTTTATTTCTGGTCAATCTGTACTGTCAATGGTACTCCCTAGTGGGGTACCCGGGTTCGGGCCGCCTATAGTAGCATGCATACTAGGGGGGTCCTTAGTATGTATGTAAAATTTAATTTTTGAGAAACTTTAAAGTTCCTAACCCGGATATATGTTCTATGTTATGAAAATCTATGTGAGTAAATTTCAGGGCCCAATCGGTTCACGAAAAGAATGTTGCACACGCCTCCTCCAATTTCACCCTGGCCCTGGCTCCAGGTCACCCCTCATTTGAGGTATTAGCCGCTCGAAGGCGGGGTATCGTGCTTGCCGGGCTCCTCACTGTGGCCTGGTGTGGGCCAGGGTGCGCTTCCGCGGGTCCGGGAGGCCTTCCGGTGTCCGCCACCACTTGAAGGGGGAAACTGAAGCGGGCTCCTAAATCCTTTGTGAGGGATCGTTGAACTCTTGGATGAGCGCAACTCCTCTTTCCGCGTGGTCATTCACCACAGCGAGGTTTTCCGGACGATCTGAGAGGACCGCTGGAACCCCTCGTCCATCTGCCACGAGTCCGGTGGCAGATCGAGGAAGGCCTCATCCAGGTGTGTAGCTTCCGGAAGAAGTGGAGAGTACGTCCACTGACGAAGTCTTCCAGGTGGAGATCTCGGACCGACTTCTTTGGAAGCGTGACTCTTTTCGGAGCCGTGTCCTCTCCGTCAATTCCTCTCGTCGTAGGGCCCGTAACCATGGCGTTTTTGTTCTCGCAGGACACGTCGGAAAGTCGAAGAAGGACAGCCCAACCAGTTCTTCTGACACGTACCACAGATGGCTTGACAGTTCGACAGCGGGGACCGTCTCCGATCTCAGGGTCGATCTTGTCGTAGGTGCCGAGGGCCTTGATGAGTTCGAGGTCGAGTCGAGGGGCTTGAACCGAAAAAAGAAGCCTCAACCCAGGCCTTTGCGTAGACTCGGACGACGAAGAGGCACAACCGCTGAAGTCCACGCTCCTCCTTCTTCGTCAGCGGAACTGGCCGGGAACATCCAAATCTTGAAGGAGTAGAGGACTTTTGACATCCATCTGGCCTGGTGCATTGCTCAGGAGCAAGGAATCGAATTCCACCGGGAGGGGCACCACCGAGGAAAATGAGGGACAAGTTTGACCAATTCCCGGTAGTCATCGCGAAGGTCCTCACGCTCTTGAAGGACTTGAAGAGCCCATCGAAGAGCCTCATCCTTGACGTCCTCTAGAACAGTCGCCACTTCCTCCACCATGATTCCCGTCCCGAAGTCCTCTCGGTCGATGCTCTCCCATGGGGTTTTGGGGAAAGCGTTTGAAGAGCAGATGCTCGGGCGATGGGGAACACCCAAGAACACGGACGAACACCGCATGTACCACCAGCTCCAGGATATGGTGATGACAGGCGAAATGCAGCAGGTTTTTCCCCATTTCTGTTCGATGAGGACACAGGCCCCGTTTCTGCGGCCGGGGGTTGGATGCCGTGGTGTCGAAGGACATCCCGACTACCTGATCCGCGACCTCCCCATGTCTCCAGGGCCGAGACCACCGCTGCCGCCATGCTCTCTCCCCCTGCCACTTTCCCAACTTGGGGACGGCGAGCAGTTGGGCGCCTCCAATCCCCGGAAATGATGATCGGGAGACGGTCCACATGTTCTTTCGTGGTCAGGTCCATCACGGCTTGCCCTCCCAGTGGACCACCAGCGGAGTTTCCTGACCGAAACTCCTCTCTGATCTTGAGGCCATGGCCGCACGATGTTTCAAGCGTTTGGCGTCGGATGGATGAGCGGTTGATGTTGAGCTCTTCGACGTTCTGGCCTAGGCAACGTGCGGCTTCATCAGCACGTATGTCGCGGAACGATCGGTCAGCTTGGGTTTGATCCAGCGTGGCCGCCAGTGCTGGAGAGACGATGTTCTTCGTGGCCCGTTTCGCCCGCTTCGCAGGACTCGCTCCTCCAACTGCTCCGTATTCTTCATCTGAGACAACAGCTGAAGTGTTGGGGCTGGACGACGGCGAAAGGACTCGAGCTGCGCCACAGATGAGGAAGCGGCAGCCTCTTCCCTTTTTTGCGGGCGGAGAAAGCAGCGGCCTTTTCCAAGCGAAGAGTTGCCTCGTCTCCTGAGCAGCAAGGACGGAATCGACGCCCGGGCCCCTCCTTCCTCGACGTCCTGGCTCCCGTTGGGCGAGGAGGAACTCTTTGTCCTCCTGGTTGGTCATCATGGTCAGCGCATTCCGTGTGCCACGCGAAGAGGTTTTTCGAGAAGTACCTCAAAATCCTTTTCTTTCGAGATTTGAGCCTCCGATCGCCGATAGCGACCTTTCTTGAGGAGCTCGTACTCCCGATGGAGCTTTCTCAATCTTTGTGACAATGTTGTCTTTTGGATCATTGGGATCCGCGCCATATCCCAAAACTGAGCCACCATGGGGGTCACGGCCAGCGTGACATCGCGGAGAGTCATCTTTTTGACTGTAGACGGTGGAGAACGACCCCGAGAACCTCTTGTTTTGGAAGGGAGTTTGGAGCCAATTTCCTCCGTTTGGGGAACCACAAGAAAAACTTTGCTCCTAGTCGCCATATCAAACTGAAAAAGAAAGGAGAATATGTTCAGAACTTAATTTTTGACAAGTAGAATCGAATTCGGAAGGAAAATATTGTTGAAAATAGGAGGAGGAAATGGAGTATGTTCCAATAACACCATGACCAGTCGAACGAGTCACAGAGGGAAAACTTCGGGTCATGTGTGCACATCTTCCTACGAGCCGAATTCCATAAAAAAATTTCAGGGTGATTCCACTTGAAAGGTAACAATTCCCCGGGTTAGGAACAAAACAATTCCAACTTTTGTTTTTAAGGACCACCCTAATGCAAAACCCAGCAGACAGGGCGTTTAACGGTCGTTTTCAGAGATATCCGATTTTTTTTCTTGGCCTACAAAAGGGGCTTGTTCTAAAGGAGATAGTTTATTTTGCGCAAACCCATAAAAAAAAAAAAAGGTATACTTTTTGGTTAAGGTTAGGTTAGGTTTCATTAAAACCTATAAGGTTAGGTTTTGGTTTCATAAAACCTTTAAGGTTAGGTTAGGTTTCATTAAAACCTATAAGGTTAGGTTGTTAATTTTTTTTTTTTTTTTTTTTTTTTTGCGCAAAATAAAAACTATCTCCGTTAGAACAAGCACCTATTGTAGGCCAAGAAAAAATAGTCGGTGTCTCTGAAAACGACCACGAAACTCGTCCAGTATGCATTTAATATAGGCGGCCTGATTCAACTGGCGGCCCGAATCAACTGTATCCCCTTAGTGTAGGGGAAGCACACTCGGTTCACAACCGAGAAGTCCCGGGTTCGATCCCCGGGTGGAGCGGAAACAGTTGGGCTGTTTCCTTAAAACCCCCGAGCCCCTGTCCACACACACAGCGTGAATGGTACCGGGTGTTAGCCGGGGGTTTGTAACCCGCCTCCCGGGGTGCTGGCTTCGGCCAACACTATAAGCACTAGCAGACAGCTCTCTGCTCGGGGTAGTCTGCGAGAGAGCTGTCTGGCTACAGCAGAGATCCATCTCAGCTGCGTCAATAACTGACGAAATTCTTCAATCATCATCATCAAACCTTTCCTTATCGCTTTAAACATGATACCTCGATTTGTTGTGTCAACCCAGATGTCAGCTGAGTAATCAGCTGATTAATGTTTGTAAACATTATTTATCACGTGACAGCCTTGTGATTGGCTGATAGATCTGAATAGCTAATATAAACACTGCTGTGATTCGCTATTAGCGAGGATGACGCCAATGTATTCGCCAGCCAATCAGCTTCTCTGTGGAGATACTCTGAGATAACTCCTCCTTGCGCCCGGCGCAAGTCCATCTCGGCGGATTATTCAAACAGCCTCGGCGCAAGAGGGGGGCGAGGGTTGCGCCGGAGTAGCATTTACACCATACTTACACCGCTTGACTTACACTTTTTTGCTGGATCTGGCCCCTGTATTATATATATCTTTATAGAGGTACCCTAGTTCGCCTGCATCACCAGTCAGCTGTTCGACTGTAAACAAACATGGTTCTTTGTGGTTTGTGGTTTAACCACTTTGTGGTTAGGATTATGTTTCATTAAAACCTATAAGGTTAGGTTATGTTTCATTAAAACCTATAAGGTTAGGTTAGGTTTCATTAAAATATATAAGGTAAGGTTAGGTTTATTTATTTATTTTTTTCTTTTTTTTTTTTTTTTCTTTGCGCAAAATAAAACTATCTCCATTACAACACGCACCTATTGTAGGCCAAGAAAAAATAGTCTTTGTCTCTGAAAACGACCGCGAAACTCTCGTCCATTATTACCGACGGCTATAATTACGTGCCTTGTAATGCATTAAGTTGTAGTAGAACAATTTCTTTCATGACATTGTAAAAAAAAGTAAGCTGAAAGGCTTGTGGAGCCCGCCAACTTCTGCGGATTATGCACCCAAAACATAGTTACCGAATAGGAACATTAGGTACTTATTACTTCTATTGCCGTTTCTTTAGCTGTGCTTTCCTGTGCCTGTATGTTTGTTTTTTGTGCAATGAATTTTCTAAATTCAGATAAGTGAGGTTAAGTTTTGGTTAGGTTAGGAGGCATTCATGATTCTTAACACCACTGTGTGTCAGGGTGTGTCTGGTGAGTTCAGAATGGGGTATAAAACCTTTTCCCACACTCTAGGCATTCATGGTTCTTAACACCACTGTGTGTCAGGGTGTGTCTGGTGAGGTCACTCTTTGTAGTAAATCTTTTCCCACACTTTAAATATTCATAATTCTTAACACCACTGTGTGTCTGGTGAGTTCAGAATGGGGTATAAAACCTTTTCCCACACTCTAGGCATTCATGGTTCTTAACACCACTGTGTGTCAGGTGTGTCTGGGTGAGGTCACTCTTGTAGTAAATCTTTTCCCACACTCTAAACATTCATAATTCTATAACACCACTGTGTGTCAGGGTGTGTGTGGTGAGGTGACCCATTGTAGCAAATCTTTTCCCACACTCTAAACATTCATAATTCTTAACACCACTGTGTGTCAGGGTGTGTATGGTGAGGTGACCCATTGTAGCAAATCTTTTCCCACACTCTAAACATTCATAATTCTTAACACCAACTGTGTGTCAGGTGTGTGAGGTGAGGTCAACTCTTTGTAGTAAATCTTTTCCCACACTCTAGGCATTCATGATTCTTAACACCACTGTGTGTCAGGTGTGTTTGGTGAGCTGACTCTTCTAGCAAATCTTGTCCCACACTCTAAACATTCATAATTCTTACACCACTGTGTGTCAGGGTGTGTGTGGTGAGGTGACCATTGTAGCAAATCTTTCCCACACTCTAAACATTCATATTCTAACACCACTGTGTGTCAGGGTGTGTATGGTGAGGTGACCCATGTAGCAAATCTTTTCCCACACTCTAAACATTCTATTCTTAACACCACTGTGTGTCAGGGTGTGTGTGGTGAGGTGACCATTGTAGCAAATCTTTCCCACACCTTAAACATTCATAATTCTTAACACCACTGTGTGTCAGGGTGTGTATGGTGAGGTCACTCTTTCTAGTAAATCTTTTCCCACACTCTAAACATTCATAATTCTTAACACCACTGTGTGTCAGGGTGTGTATGGTGAGGTCACTCTTTCTAGTAAATCTTTTCCCACACTCTAAACATTCATAATTCTTAACACCACTGTGTGTCAGGGTGTGTGTGAGGTCACTCTTTGTAGTAAATCTTTTCCCACACTCTAGCATTCTTGATTCTTAACACCACTGTGTGTCAGGGTGTGTTCGGTGAGTTGACTCTTTGTAGTAAATCTTTTCCCACACTCTAAATATTCATAATTCTTAACCACCACTGTGTGTCAGGGTGGTCTGGTGAGTTCAGAACGGGTATAAAAACCTTTTCCCACACTAGGCATTCATGGTTCTTAACACCACTGTGTGTCAGGGTGTGTCTGGTGAGGTCCACTCTTTGTAGTAAATCTTTTCCCACACTCTAAACATTCATAATTCTTAACACCACTGTGTGTCAGGGTGTGTGTGGTGAGGTGACCCATTGTAGCAAATTTTTCCCACACTCTAAACATTCATAATTCTTAACACCACTGTGTGTCAGGGTGTGTATGGTGAGGTCACTCTTTGTAGTAAATCTTTTCCCACACTCTAAACATCATAATTCTTAACACCACTGTGTGTCAGGGTGTGTGGTGAGGTCACTCTTTGTAGTAAATCTTTTCCCACACTCTAAACATTCATAATTCTTAACACCACTGTGTGTCAGGGTGTGTGTGGTGAGGTCACTCTTTGTAGTAAATCTTTTCCCACACTCTAAACATTCATAATTCTTAACACCACTGTGTGTCAGGGTGTGTGAGGTGAGGTCACTCTTTGTAGTAAATCTTTTCCCACACTCTAGGCATTCATGATTCTTAACACCACTGTGTGTCAGGGTGTGTTTGGTGAGCTGACTCTTTCTAGCAAATCTTGTCCCACACTCTAAACATTCATAATTCTTAACACCACTGTGTGTCAGGGTGTGTTCGGTGAGTTGACTCTTTGTAGTAGATCTTTTCAATCGAGTCATGCGAGAGACTGTTGGCTGTTATATAGAACCAGCTTTTAAATGTATCTACATGTACAATAGTCACTTGAATATTTTTAATACTTTTAAACGTATTGAATTATAATTTGCAAAAACTTACTGATTTATATCGAATATCTTTAAAATAATCACTATGGATTTTGATTTGACTAAGAAAGTTGACTTCAACTTTGTATACAAAGACGATCACGAGCGACTGCCTCAGAATGACTGATTCAGACGGACTAACTAGTCAGAGCGAGAAAAAACCAACGGAGTTCGACTAACTAGACGGAAAAAGTGCTAGTGCTAGCTAGACAAAAAAAAATCGAAGATATGGTTCTGGGGCGGCATTTTGGAACACTACTAAGACCATCTTAGGGGACTAAGACCATCTTAGCGCTAGGTGGACATTTTCGGAAGCAAAGTTCGCTCCGCCTAAAGCGGCTATTACACGGGCACTATTCTGCTCAGTGAGCAGATTTCACTGAGCAGTTTTGAGGATTTTGCTCGATGAAAGCCTGTTTGGTTGAGCAAACAGAGAACTACTTCGAAGCTATTTTTGCTCGTCATTTGAGTGAGCAAAAACGTTTTCTGTTATAAAGGACCGAAATTAGTGGATGACTATATTATTTATTGCAAGATCATTTTCTTCTAAAACTCAAAAAGACATCAACATGCCTGCTGACTGGACAGACGAGATGGAAAGCTTACTGATTGACTTAGTTCAGGCACATCCTACAATATGGAACATATATAGCCCTTATTTGTTAAAAAAACATTAAAAAGAAAACATGCACCCTCAATTCCTAAGAAGCCTGACCTAAGTCATTATTTACGGTGATACACAGGCGACAGGTGTGTTGCGAGGCCGTACAGGTGTGTAGTGACAGGTGTGGTGTATATGGTAAAGCGAGAGAGGCTAAGAGTGCAGTGTTAGCACCGAGTGTGTGTCTGACCTAAAGAGCGAACGCGTAGTTCTCGTCCACTATAACGGCGTCCCCGCCCACGTACCACCAGAGTA
>JACEEZ010019622.1:0-10000 GCA_016584305.1 Chionoecetes opilio
TTTTTTTTTTGGGTGGGTTTGTTTTTGGGGGACTCTGAGTAAAGCCCCTCCCACACCCCCGCCCTCCCCGGCGCTGTTTGGGTTCCAATTTCCCCTGATCCCGATAGCAAGGGGGTTTTTCAAATAAGCTCACGCTCAACCTGTCTCTCAGCTCTCAAAAAATCCTCAGCACTTTCGGCGAATGATCTATCTTTACCGTAAATTCTTTTAAACTTCTTTGGGGACTCAGAATTACCCTTTCAATAAAACAACTGAACTTTTCTTAAAAAAAAAATGTGTTTATCTTTTATTTGTCTGCACTTGGTAAAATATTGGCAAAACAATTAAAATATTTAAAAACTCAATCTTTAAAAATCGTCTTTTCAAAAAAAAAACACAAGTTAAAAACAAAAGGGCTTCAGGAATATTTACTTGTATGTAGCTTTCCTGAGTACCTGTTTTGGGTTTAGTCTCTCTTGCGACGAACTTTAAAACCCAAGAAAAATTTAAAGTGCTTGGCACCTCAACGAACACCCGGGGGAGGAAGACAGTTGAAGCGTTTGTTTACTTTTTCCGTTCGAAAAAGACAAAGTCTCCTTTTGTGGGAACGGTTTTTGGGGAGGGGATGCCACAATATTCCAGTAGAGGATAGAGAGTGGTGAAATAAGCGGGTGATAATAGTTAGGATGACATTTTTTTGGTATTAGGAGTTGGGAGTATCAAATATACTGTGAGGTAAGGAGCGGGGGGGGCGCTGTGCGAGTTCCTACCCCGTGTGGTTGTGGTGTCTACAGGAAAGGGGAGATAACAGATCCCCCGGGCGGGATTTTTTCTGTGGAATGCTAACCCCACACTCTTTTTTGGGGTTTAAATGTTGGGCCCAAAAACAGACGACACACCAAAACGGTACTCGTGATGTTTACTAAAATAATATTTCCTAACCTCATTCTGCTTGAACTTGCGTTTTTTTTTTTTTAAAAAACGATTTTTAAAAAATTGTTTTTTAAATATTCAAATTTTTTTGCAATTTTCACCAGTGCAGACAAATAAAAAGATAACTACATTTTTTTTTAAGAATGTTTTAGTTTTTTATTGAAGGTAATCTGATATGTCCCAAAGAAATACAGGAATTTTCGGGAAATATAGATCATTCAGCCTGAAAATCTGAGGATGTGAATGCGGGGAGGGACACGGCGGCTTTGCTTTGAAAACCCCTCCATAAATTCGGGAATATCCTCCTGGGCCCCCCCGTTCTCTATGCCATAAGGGGGGTCCGAAATCGAGCAGTTAGGTTTTCCCCCTCATACTCGAAAAGCGAAATCCTAAAAACAAATCACATAACTAATGGTAGAATATGGGTTTTTGTTCCAGGCCCCTATCATTAAAAAAAAAAAAAAAAAAAAAAAAAAGACATGTTTTTTCAAGCAAAAAAAAAATTTGGTAATTTTAGTGGGGTTTGCGAAAACCCCCTTTTGGGAACCTTATCCCTGGTGATACCCTATGGTGCTATCACAGCGGGGGAGCTGACCTGACTTCTTCGGGAAAGGCACATATTATACAGCAGATAACGGGGTGTTTGTTGTGGGGGGGCGGGGGCCGTTTTCCGCCGCCCGCGGAGATCCCCCCTTGATAATTATTTAGTAGGAAAAGCGGGACCCTTTGAGGACCTATGTAACGGGGATACCTATGGGCTATCATGGCTGGGAGCTGACTGTCTTTTTCGGGAAGGCACAGTAGGGATGACCGGGGGGTTTTTGGGAGGGGGGGGCGGGGGGGAAAAGCCCCTCCTCCGCCACGGTTTTTGGGCGGGGTTTAAAAACTCTTATCACTCTTTTAAATGAAACTTAGTGTTTTTGGTGAATGTTATATACAATGTCTTATCTAAATAAATGTAGCACCTTGTCACCCTTAAATAAGGGGGAATTAAAGATGTTATGATGAGTGACTGCTGGCAGAGTGGGGGGGCAGTGAGGGACGGGAAAAATTTTTGCCGCGAGGGGCCCCCCCAAAAAAATTTCACTATTTCAAAAACCCCCATCCACCTTCTAAACCCCCAAAAACACTAAACAACAAAAAGGCTCCTTCTTTTATATCTTTTCTGATACATTAAAAAACCCCAAAAACGAAGCATTTTTCCAACTAAAACGAGAATTGGTTTTTTTATACGGGGACAGAAACAGAAAAGGGCATCTGGCATCCATTTTTTGCCCGGAAAATTATTTCTCGCTGGGTTTTGGGTTTTGGCGAGAAATTTTTTAAAAAAAAAAATTTTGTCATTGGCTGGTATGGATGACGCCTTAGCCATCCCCCCTTCCTACGGTTTACGCCTCCCGAGGGGGGCTTTTTATTCCGTCAAAGTAACCCATACTAGGGATGTGTTTTTGTTACTTTTTTGGGTTCCGTCGTTGGGAAAGTAGTATCTGGTAGTGCGAGAGCAGGTTGTTGCTGGCCTACTACCCCCCTTGCTGGGTTCTCGCCAGGGTTGTGAATTTTTGTGGCCACATTTTTCGTACCGGCCACCGTTATCTATTTTTTTAATTGATACGTACAACCTTAGGGAAAATCAATAGTCATAAAATGACTTTAATAATTTTTGTAATAACTTGTAATTTTCTTAAGTAAATATTGGTAAATTTTTCTCACCCCAGTTTGAATGTCGTAGCATTGGATTTTCGTGTCTATATTGAAAAAAGACCCATTTCACATCTCGTATCATCATTATCGTATATCGAATGCTCGTATACCCGGGGCCTCCCCCGTATGTGGTTTCCGAGTAAAGACGCTTGGCTGTGCTCCCACTAACCTAGGATTTTTTTCCGAAAAAACCCTCATTGTAATTTCCCCCGCAAGTTACCGTGCTTATCACAGGAGAACCTATTTACCCTAACCGTATCTTAACGTAACCTAACCTGACGTGTTCAAGAGAAAAAACGCCACATACTCTTCCAGAAAGGGGACTATGCCTCCCGGGCCAGGTGGGGTTTGCCCTGTATCCACCACCGCCTACTTCCTATCCTTTTATCTTGCTATCGTTATTTTCTTATTTTGGTAACTTCCTCACCCTCCATCACCACCCCACTTTCCTTCTCCTCCTCCCTCCTACTCATCTTCCTTTTCCTCCTCTCTTCCTTCTCTTTCTCCTTATCTTTTTTCTTCATCTTCTTCCTCTTCCACCACAGAGACAGCGAGGGAGCCCAAACCCAACCTAACCTAAAATTAACTTAACCTATCTGTACCTAACCTAACCTCTTTTTTCCTTTTTTCCCCCTTTTTTAATCCACCACCACCACAGAGACAGCGAGGGGGGCAGGCGTGATGGGGGGAGTGTTCGGGTGGCCACGGTGCGTCCCTGGGTTCGAGGCCCTGGGCCGTTTCACCGTCAGGATGCTGGTCGGGCGCTGGTCACCTTCGTCCTCGTCATCGTGGTCAGTCTGCTGGCCTTCTGGCACGCAGGTTAGTGTCCCCGCCTGCCATCCTACCTGTTTGACAATTAACCACTTGAGACCCAGAACGTAATTTCCATTGTAATTTGGGTACCATCAGACGATTTTTAGTGAATATAAGCAATGTTTTATAGATATGACCTGTTAATTATCATTGTCGACTAACTAATTTGGTATATTCAGTTACTTTCGTAATTTTATGGCTCAACAACAGACGATTTTATTTAACAAAGGAAAGATCTGGGCGTGAAGGGGTTAAGGGTTTTCTTCTGATTCTTTTTTATGTAGTGTAATGGTAACTCGTTTGTATCATAATACAACTCACATAGACGGCCGGCCGAATGGGCAAAACATTTTTTGGATGGCATTGCTTGTTTCATTTGGGTACCCATGTGGAATCATACCCATATGGGGTGAGCTTTTAGGCCAGGGTGGGTACCCCCGCAAGTTTGACCTTTTAGGGTCAATTTGGGGTCATTAAGTGCACTTTGGATAAAAAATTTCATTTTTTTACCTTTTTTTTTTTTTTTTTTTTCGTTTGCACCTTTTTTTCAAGCCAATAACTCTATCTATATAAAGCAACAAAGGGGTCGTTCTGACCACAATTGACATTTTAGCGTCATATTGAGCTCACTAAGTGCATTTAGGGAGACAGTTTCTGTATTTTTGTTGTATTTTCCAATACTATTTTTTTCCCAACAAATATTTATCAACATATGGGAAAACTATGATAAGTCTGACTATATTAGATATATATAATAGAACTAGAACTATGGATACAGAGAAAGAATATTTTTTTTTGTATTATATATATATATTATGACAAACTGCCCTGAAATGATTGAAATACATGTACAAGCTGAACAAATTTATTACATTTATTTGCATTTTAATAACTTGATATACATGTAGCGGAGTTTATTATGTTCATTGTTATTCAGTCCGTTCGTCCTCTGTGTATTGAGATGGGGTTGCGACATTGTTCTGCATTACAAGTACACGCTGGAGTGCTGCACACTTGTTTCTTTTTTCAGGCAGCTGCAAGCCATCGGTCGGCATTTCGTTTTGCACCCACGTGCTACCGTGCCACGCATGCCTGTGGGATCGGCAACAAATGCGTCCATACAACACACAAGCCATCGTCAGTGGCCCTCCACCCTTGTGATTCACATGGAGAACCAACTTCCAGTGTGGATTTATCTGCCTGAAGCCAAATTTTGGCTTGATAATTGGATCTCTTGAGATGCAGGCTGAACGCATCTCTTGTTGGTGGCAACATTTCTAGAGCTTTTTGTCCTTTCTGGAAAATTGCACTGCGCGCACAGTCAAGGCCTCTGCACGGCGTTTGACTACCATATAGACGACAAACAAATTCTTCAGCCAGTTCTGCTGGCCCGTCGCGCCCCACGCCCTGAAGCAGCTCTGGATGCTGCATATAGATCTTCCAACTGGACCTTTTCCCGTGACCTGAAAATGCGGAGGTGGACATCTGCTAGTCTGACCCTCATTGTCAAAATCATATTTAGCATGGGACAAAATTTGTCGGAGAGTCCCATTGTGGAGACTCCATGCATGTTGTATCGACGTTAGTGCTTGGCAAAAAATGCAGCGCTTCCAGTCTGTAGAAGATACTGAACTACGGGAAACCCTGTGTGACAAGCCATCAGAATCAGATGTACTTGGTACCGGTTCCAAAGTCTTTTATTTCTTTCGTAGCCGCTGTAGCTTATTCTCCGCAGTGAAACTGCTGTAACAGTTTTTGTGCCATTTCAATGACGTATTGCTGAAGTCTAACTCCTCGATGCTGTGTATGTTTTTTGATCACGATAGGGTAGGCTGTGTCATTTAATTGTTCTCTCTTCCTGTGCAACGCTCAAGACGCGCTGCCAACCATGTTCTGAAGCTGCTTTCAACTGTTCTTGTGACTTCCGTTGACATATAAGACACAGTTCATAATTAATATCGTCGTCGTCGTCACTATGTTTTCGCTTGAGAACTACAGCAGGGTTAATGGACGCCATGACTATCTACTGTTGAACTTGTCCCTACCGCCGTCTCACTGAGGTCGACATCTGAAAATACATGCCATACCGTTAATTAACCATCACCGTGAATTAAGAAGCAAATTAGTTACACGCATCTATAAAACTATTGCACACATGTTTGCACATTATAGGTAGTGTTCAGGATAAAATCTGAATATATAAATAAGCTGAAGCATATTAATACAATATAAATGCCTGGCACTACAGAGCCAGAACACTACGCAGTGAGTAAGAATATTAGTGATGGGCAGGCTGAAAAAAAGTCTGGAAGTATTATTGTATTAACATGATTAACCAGTGTCAAATTATAATGAAGCGAGCAATATAACAAAAGCAATATACACATAGAACGTACATGTATATTACCCTATATGACAACGAAGCAACCAACAAAATCTCAAGCATTGACTATTATATGGTTTTATAACACAATGTAGTTCCCTCGGTAACTTATGCAACATATATGCCAGAAATCGTTTATACTTGAACGTGCAACCTTGCATAATGTTGGATTATGAATGAACAAAATACGGTTAGCAAGGGCTTTGAAATACATACAGCATACAAAGAGTCCTGCAGAGATGTACCTGCCCACATGTCCTGGTTTTTGCGCATGATGCATATTCATCATTATCATACATCTACTTTAGAATTCGAGCAACAAATCGTATTTTTAGATGTTTTTTTTTCTTAAATGTAATATTTTGCACACAATTTCTAGACAAGTATGATTCATTGTGGTCAGAACGACCCCTTTGTTGCTTTATATAGAGTTATTGGCTTGACAAAAAAAGGTGCAAACCAAAAAAAAAAAAAAAAAAGTAAAAAAAAAATGAAATTTTTACCCAAAGTGCACTTAATGACCCCAAATTGACCCTAAAAGGTCAAATTTGCGGGGGGTACCCACCTCACCTGGCCTAAAAAGCTCACCCCATATGCGTTATGATTCCACATGGGTACCCAATTCTAACAAGCAATGCCATCAAAACCTTTTTGAGAGCCCTTCCTGGGGTTGGCCGGCCGTCTAACACAGCCTTTATTGTACGTTTATGTTTATTTTTGATCAATCAAACTGAATTTAAACACATAACAAAATAAAAAATAACGTACTCAAACATTATAGACTGTAGCATTATATTTTTTATTAGCGAATATATTTCCAAACACAGGTGAAAAGAAGTCAATAGACACACAGTTACATACACATACAAGGAGGGGATGGGGATGGGGCATGGAGGTATTATTGTGCTTACATAGCCTTCATACGCTCCACCGCGCCGCTCCCTCCATGCTCGATACCAACTCCTCGCCTATCACCGTACATGCAAATATAATAATGTTCGATAGATTCATAATATGTATGTAGGGGAGAAAAAAGTGAGGTTGATCCTGGGTTTTCAGTATTAGTTCAGTTTATTTCCTCATTCTTTGTCTGTGCCATATGGCCTCTGATGTCTGGCACATTACCCCTTTTTTGGCCTTAAATCAATCAATCACTCTTTTTCTCTCATCCTCCCCCTTCGACCAGCTTTGTGGCAATGTGTGTGTGTGTGTGTGTGTGTGTGTGTGTGTGGTGTGTGTGGTGTGTGGTGTGGTGTGTGTGTGGTGTGTGTGTGTGTGTGTTGTGTGTGGTGTGTGTGTGTGTGTGTGTGTGGTGTGGTGGTGTGTGTGTGGTGTGTGTGTGTGTGTGTGTGTATGTATGTATGTGTGTGGTGTGTGTTGTGTGTACGTGGTTCCATTATCGTAGGCACTAATCTTATTTTCCTATTTTGGTAACTTCCTCATTACTCCATCACCATGCACCCACTTTCCTCCTCCTCCTTCTCCTCATCTTCCTTTTCCTCACCACATTCTCACCCCACGAGAATTCGTGGGGTGAGAATCTCACGTGAGATTCCTCACCTCTCACTCTCACTTCCATTTCCACACACGTTAAGTTCTTAGAAGAAAATGACATTATCAAAGATTCGCAGCATGGATTCAGAAATAAACGCTCATGCCTCTCAAACTTACTTGATTTTTACAATAGTGTATTCAAAATGTACGACAACACGAGGCAGTAGACGTAGTTTACCTCATTTTCAAAAAGCGTTCGACAAAGTTCCTCATAAGCGTCTCATTAGCAAAGTAAAAGCTCATGGTTAAAACAGGCCATCTTTCAAATTGGATAGAAAACTGGCTGTCAAATCGTAAACAAAGGGTGGTAATAAATGGAAATTCTTCTGACTAGACCAGTGTAAATAGTGGTGTTCCTCAAGGTCAGTTTCTCGGACCTATCCTGTTCTTAATATACATAAATGACATTGACGAGGGAATCACATGCAGGATATCGATATTTGCTGATGACACGAACGAAAATCACAAACATAGCCTCTACAGAATTTCAGCGCCAACTCATACAAAACGACTTAAACACGCTAACAGTCGGTGAAAAACATGGCAAATGAATTTCAACCTTGACAAATGTCATGTACTACATATCGGTAATAACAACCCTCATAAAAGTTACGTGATGAACGATTTCCAACTAACAAGTGTTGATAAAGAAAAAGATTTAGGCGTTATAATCTCGAAAGATCTCAAACCGAATAACCAAATTATAGAGGTAGTAAAAACTGCAAATAAATTGGTTGGCTTTATTGGACGAACTTTCAGTTTCAAATCTGAAAAAGTTATACTCACTCTTTTTAACTCGCTTGTTCGCCCCCATCTAGAATACTGTGTGCAGTTCTGGTCACCTTATTTTAAAAAAGGACATAGATAAACTAGAAAAATACAGCGCAGAGTAACCAAAATGATACCTAGATTGCGAATAAATCGTACGAAAATCGGCTCAAAGAACTTAACTTATTCCACTAACAAAACGAAGGATAAGAAGTGACCTCATCGAAGTATTTAAAATCTTCAATGGATTTACGAACGTAGTCCCAGAAAATCTTTTCACGCTAGACCGGTCAAGCTCAACTAGAAACAATGGATTTAAAATAAGCAGGAAACAGTTTGTAACGAACGAAGCAAAATTCACGAACTTCACAAACCGTGTTGTAAACGTATGGAATGGGCTGCCGTCAGACGTAGTAAACTCAAATACAATAGAATCATTTAAAAATCGCCTCGATAAATATTTCATATCAAATCCCCGGTTGTCACTGTTTATCTCGGAATAATAAATTTATCTCGGCGGGCCTCTGAAACTTACTCTCATTGCGTCTAATGATTGCGAGTCGCGTCTACACAACCCCTCCCACACGTCTCAGACAGCCCCGAGTAAACGGTCCACTACTACAACTTTTGACCTGTGACGGGCTGTGGTTCAGTAAGGGCCCTGTCAGTTAGTGACCACCATCGGGATTTATATACCAGGGGTCACTGCTGCAGGGGCATTGAAGTGCACGGCGTCCTACTTGGAAAGTGCACTACCGCAGTGGATTGAAACGGAGCTGGGGCCTGATTGACTGCTTGCCTCCCAGAAAGCGCCAGGCAAGGCTGCCGCCACCACCCCGAACTTCCACACTGAGCCTACACCAACACTACATTAGACCTCATAACACACACAGATAGCCCCGAGTTAACGGTTACCACTACTACTCTCGACCTGTGACGGCTGTGGTTCAGTTAGGGTCCTGACAGTTAGTGACCACCATCGGATTTAAGGTACCAGGGGTCACTGCTGCAGGAGGCTTGAAGTGTACGGCGTCCTACATGGAAAGTACACATCCGCAGTGGATTGAACGGAGCTGGGGCCTGATTGACTGCTGCCTCCCAAGAAAGCGCCAGGCAAGGCTGCCGCACCACCCCTTGAACCTCCACACTGTGTTCCCACCATTACAAAACACACATAACATGACCTATCTATCAAGCACTAAACCTACCCCCACAAACTAGTAGTAGTTAGCCATAGATTACAGCTTTCAACTTTCCTCACAAATTCCATGCAGTTTTTCTATATTGCATGGTATCACTTCTTTTCCGGCCAGCTTCGGCTGGAGAGATGGGTGGGTGGGAGGAGCCTTCTACTTCCTATCCTTTCTCTCTTATATCTAGTTAGTGTATGTAGTTAAAGCAAACAGTCTTGTAAGGACCTATCGGTCTGTTGCTGTTTGTGTTTCCTTTGTATTCCCTTTGTATTCCTCCTCATCTTCCTTCTCCTTCTCCTCATCCTCCTTATCTTTTTTCTTCATCTTCTTCCTCTTACTATCCTCCTCCATCCTACTCATCTTTATATTCCTCCTCCTCCTCCTCCTCCTCCTCCTCCTCCTCCTCCTCCTCCTCCTCCTCCTCCTCCTCCTCCTAATCACCATGTGTCCTGTGCTGAAACTTTTCTTCCCTTTTTCTGGTGTATAAAGATTAGCATACATACTCTCTCCTCCTCGAATTTACGGTGTTTTTTCTCCTTTCCTGAAGGAGGGAAAGGATGGAGTCTAGTTCCTCTTATGTCCTTCTTCCTTAATTAATTAATACTACTACTACCTATAAGTAATACCTAATTATAGTAAACCAAGCAACTTCGTCCAAAGCCAACACGTTTTTTTT
>JACEEZ010019622.1:12500-23042 GCA_016584305.1 Chionoecetes opilio
TTTTCTATTATATTTATGGATTCCAGACTTTTTCTATTATATTTATGGATTCCAGACTTTTTCCATTATATTTATGGATTCCTGACTTTTTCTATTATATTTATGGATTGATGACTTTTTCTATTATATTTATGGATTCCAGACTTTTTCTATTATATTTATGAAATCATGACTTTTTCTATTATATTTATGGATTCCTGACTTTTTCTATTATATTTATGAAATCATGACTTTTTCTATTATATTTATGGATTCCTGACTTTTTCTATTATATTTATGGATTCCTGACTTTTTCTATTATATTTATTGAATCCAGACTTTTTCTATTATATTTATTGAATCCAGACTTTTTCTATTATATTTATGGATTCCTGACTTTTTCTATTATATTTATGGATTCCTGACTTTTTCTATTATATTTATGGATTCATGACTTTTTCTATTATATTTATTGATTCCAGACTTTTTCTATTATATTTATGGATTCCAGACTTTTTCTATTATATTTATGGATTCCTGACTTTTTCTATTATATTTATGGATTCCAGACTTTTTCTATTATATTTATGGATTCCAGACTTTTTCCATTATATTTATGGATTCCTGACTTTTTCTATTATATTTATGGATTGATGACTTTTTCTATTATATTTATGGATTCCAGACTTTTTCTATTATATTTATGAAATCATGACTTTTTCTATTATATTTATGGATTCCTGACTTTTTCTATTATATTTATGAAATCATGACTTTTTCTATTATATTTATTGAATCCAGACTTTTTCTATTATATTTATTGAATCCAGACTTTTTCTATTATATTTATGGATTCCTGACTTTTTCTATTATATTTATGGATTCCTGACTTTTTCTATTATATTTATTGATTCCTGACTTTTTCTATTATATTTATTGATTCCTGACTTTTTGTATTATATTTATGGATTCCAGACTTTTTCTATTATATTTATGGATTCCAGACTTTTTCTATTATATTTATGGATTCCTGACTTTTTCTATTATATTTATTGATTCCAGACTTTTTCTATTATATTTATTGATTCCAGACTTTTTCTATTATATTTATGGATTCCAGACTTTTTCTATTATATTTATTGATTCCTGACTTTTTCTATTATATTTATGGATTCCAGACTTTTTCTATTATATTTATGGATTCCAGACTTTTTCCATTATATTTATGGATTCCTGACTTTTTCTATTATATTTATGGATTGATGACTTTTTCTATTATATTTATGGATTCCAGACTTTTTCTATTATATTTATGAAATCATGACTTTTTCTATTATATTTATGGATTCCTGACTTTTTCTATTATATTTATGAAATCATGACTTTTTCTATTATATTTATGGATTCCAGACTTTTTCTATTATATTTATGAAATCATGACTTTTTCTATTATATTTATGGACGCATGACTTTTCTATTATATTTATGGATTCCTGACTTTTTCTATTATATTTATGGATTCCAGACTTTTTCTATTATATTTATGAAATCATGAATTTTTCTAATATATTTAAGGACTCATGACTTTTCTATTATATTTATGGATTCCTGACTTTTTCTATTATATTTATGGACTCCTGACTTTTTCTATTATGTTTATGGATTCCTGACTTTTTCTATTATATTTATGGATTCCTGACTTTTTCTATTATATATATGGATTCCAGACTTTTTCTATTATATTTATGGATTCCTGACTTTTTCTATTATATTTATGGATTCCTGACTTTTTCTATTATATTTATGGATTCCAGACTTTTTCTATTATATTTATGGATTCCTGACTTTTCCATTATATTTATTGATTCCTGACTTTTTCTATTATATTTATTGATTCCTGACTTTTTCCATTATATTTATTGATTCCTGACTTTTTCTATTATATTTATTGATTCCTGACTTTTTCTATTATATTTATGGATTCCTGACTTTTTCTATTATATTTATTGATTCCAGACTTTTTCTATTATATTTATGGATTCCTGACTTTTTCTATTATATTTATTGATTCCAGACTTTTTCTATTATATTTATTGATTCCTGACGTTTTCTATTATATTTATGGATTTCTGACTTTTTCTATTATATTTATTGATTCCTGACTTTTTCTATATATTATGGATTCCTGACTTTTTCTATTATATTTATGGATTCCTGACTTTTTCTATTATATTTATGGATTCCAGACTTTTTCTATTATATTTATTGATTCCTGACTTTTTCTATTATATTTATTGATTCCAGACTTTTTCTATTATATTTATTGATTCCTGACTTTTTCTATTATATTTATTGATTCCTGATTTTTTTCTATTATATTTATGGATTCCAGACTTTTTCTATTATATTTATTGATTCCTGACTTTTTCTATTTATTTATTGATTCCTGACTTTTCTATTATATTTATTGATTCCTGACTTTTTCTATTATATTTATTGATTCCTGACTTTTTTCTATTATATTTATTGATTCCAGACTTTTTCTTTTATATTTATTGATTCCTGACTTTTTCTATTATATTTATTGATTCCTGACTTTTTCTATTATATTTATGGATTCCTGACTTTTTCTATTATATTTATTGATTCCTGACTTTTTCTATTATATTTATGGATTCCTGACTTTTTCTATTATATTTATTGATTCCTGACTTTTTCTATTATATTTATTGATTCCTGACTTTTTCTATTATATTTATGGATTCCTGACTTTTTCTATTATATTTATTGATTCCTGACTTTTTCTATTATATTTATGGATTCCTGACTTTTTCTATTATATTTATTGATTCCTGACTTTTTCTATTATATTTATGAATTCCTGACTTTTTCTATTATATTTATTGATTCCTGACTTTTTCTATTATATTTATTGATTCCAGACTTTTTCTATTATATTTATGGATTCCAGACTTTTTCTATTATATTTATTGATTCCTGACTTTTTCTTTTTAATATTTATTGATTCCAGACTTTTTCTATTATATTTATTGATTCCAGACTTTTTCTATTATATTTATGGATTCCTGACTTTTTCTATTATATTTATTGATTCCTGACTTTTTCTATTATATTTATGGATTCCTGACTTTTTCTATTATATTTATGGATTCCTGACTTTTTCTATTATATTTATGGATTCCTGACTTTTTCTATTATATTTATTGATTCCAGACTTTTTCTATTATATTTATGGATTCCAGACTTTTTCTATTATATTTATTGATTCCTGACTTTTTCTATTATATTTATGGATTCCTGACTTTTTCTATTATATTTATGGATTCCTGACTTTTTCTATTATATTTATGGATTCCAGACTTTTTCTATTATATTTATTGATTCCTGACTTTTTCTATTATATTTATTGATTCCAGACTTTTTCTATTATATTTATTGATTCCTGACTTTTTCTATTATATTTATTGATTCCTGACTTTTTCTATTATATTTATGGATTCCAGACTTTTTCTATTATAGTTATTGATTCCTGACTTTTTCTATTATATTTATTGATTCCTGACTTTTTCTATTATATTTATTGATTCCTGACTTTTTCTATTATATTTATTGATTCCTGACTTTTTCTATTATATTTATTGATTCCAGACTTTTTCTATTATATTTATTGATTCCTGACTTTTTCTATTATATTTATTGATTCCTGACTTTTTCTATTATATTTATGGATTCCTGACTTTTTCTATTATATTTATTGATTCCTTGACTTTTTTCTATTATATTTATGGATTCCTGACTTTTTCTATATATTTATGGATTCCTGACTTTTTCTATTATATTTATTGATTCCTGACTTTTTCTATTATATTTATGGATTCCTGACTTTTTCTATTATATTTATTGATTCCTGACTTTTTCTATTATATTTATGGATTCCTGACTTTTTCTATTATATTTATTGATTCCTGACTTTTTCTATTATATTTATGAATTCCTGACTTTTTCTATTATATTTATTGATTCCTGACTTTTTCTATTATATTTATGGATTCCAGACTTTTTCTATTATATTTATTAATTCCAGACTTTTTCTATTATATTTATGGATTCCAGACTTTTTCTATTATGTTTATGGATTCCTGACTTTTTCTATTATATTTATGGATTCCTGACTTTTTCTATTATATATATGGATTCCAGACTTTTTCTATTATATTTATGGATTCCTGACTTTTTCTATTATATTTATGGATTCCTGACTTTTTCTATTATATATATGGATTCCAGACTTTTTCTATTATATTTATGGATTCCTGACTTTTTCTATTATATTTATGGATTCCTGACTTTTTCTATTATATTTATGGATTCCTGACTTTTTCTATTATATTTATGGATTCCTGACTTTTTCTATTATATTTATGGATTCCTGACTTTTTCTATTATATTTATGGATTCCTGACTTTTTCTATTATATTTATGGATTCCTGACTTTTTCTATTATATTTATGGATTCAAGACTTTTTCTATTATATTTATGGATTCCTGACTTTTCCATTATATTTATTGATTCCTGACTTTTTCTATTATATTTATTGATTCCTGACTTTTTCCATTATATTTATTGATTCCTGACTTTTTCTATTATATTTATTGATTCCTGACTTTTTCTATTATATTTTTTGGATTCCTGACTTTTTTCTATTATATTTATTGATTCCAGACTTTTTATTATATTTATGGATTCCTGACTTTTTCTATTATATTTATTGATTCCTGACTTTTTCTATTATATTTATGGATTCCTGACTTTTTCTATTATATTTATTGATTCTTGACTTTTTCTATTATATTTATTGATTCCTGACTTTTTCTATTATATTTATGGATTTCTGACTTTTTCCATTATATTTATGGATTCCTGACTTTTTCTATTATATTTTTTTTTTCTTATTATATTTGTTTTTTTTGTTTTTTATGCGCCAGATTCTGATGGTATATGACTTTTTTCAGGAATTTTGCTCTCTCTTTCTATTTTCGGTTCCAATTTTGATACAGGGAGTAGGTCGATGCCGTTATAATTATAGACGTTCCGCTATACTTAAGACTTTTCATCGTACAAAGTGAGGAAGATACTTGGTAAGCTGTCTTTTATGCATACTCATCACCTTTTAGCAAGTATGTATCCTCATCCTACTTCCTTATAATATGTTACCTTCCTTGCTTTTGTGTATGTGTCCTTACCCATCCCTTAACCCCATAACACCCAGAGATCTTTCTTTGCTATAAAAAAATTGTATGTTGTTAGCCATAAAATAAGGATACGTAACTGAATATATCAAATTAGTTAGTCGACAGGATACTAAACAGATCATATCTATAAAATATTGCTTATATTCACTAAAAATCGTCTAATGGTACCCAAATTACAATGGAAATTACGATCTTGGCCTCAAAGGGTTAATTAACTTACGTTTCTCCACCTGTATCTATCACTATTGATCCTCCGCTTTGTAAGGCAAGAAGGAAGTTTAGTTAGAAAGGAGAATGTATCGAATGAGGATCAAATATAACAAGGAATAGACTTTGTTCTTGAAGTAGGTTATTTGTTAGGTGTTTAATGAAGGGTTTAAAAAGTCCTATTTAGTTTGTGCTGATTTTTATATGTGTTGTTTTGATTATGTTAGTTATTATAAAAATGTAAAAAGTGTTAATAAAGTGTTTAATGAAGTAGGTTATAGTTATATAATTAATGAGAAAGATATAAAGCAAGTAATAGTAGAGTTGTGTGGTTGCCTTGTTCTTTATTCTCTCTCTTTCTCTCTCTCTCTCTTTTCTCCTCTCTCTCATCTCTCTCTCTCTCTCTCTCTCTCTCTCTCTCTCTCTCTCTCTCTCTCTCTCTCTCTCTCGCTCTCTCTCTCTCTCTCTCCGCTCTTTTCCCCTTTTTGCTACTATCCCTTATGAATGAGTAGTACCCTGAGTGCCCTACCCGCCTTCATCATCAAGCGCCGAGCCTCCCCCTTCCCCCTCCCTTCCTTTCATTCAAGAGAAACAGAGGGCGAGTAGACACAACATCACGTGTTCAAGGCCGCGCCAGGGAGAGCAAGGGGTGTGGAGGTGTAGCTTTTGGCTTGTGTGGTTTATCTTTCCTTTTATTTGTGCTTTTTGTCTTAGTTTGGTATTTGTCGTCAAACACACACACACACACACACACACACACACACACACACACACACACCAGAGGTGGGCACTTCCGCAAACACTTCCGCAAACCGCAACTTCCGCAAGTTGCAGAACTCCGAATTCGTTTGCGGATTTGCGGAAATGTAAATGTTTGCGGATTTGCAAAGAGAAGGAGAAGGAGCAGGAGAAGGAGCAGGGCAGGAGAAGGAGCAGGAGAAGGAGCAGAGGAAGGAGCAGGAGAAGGAGCAGGAGGAGCAGGAGAAGGAGCAGGAGAAGGAGGAGCAGGAAAAGGAGCAAAGGAGGAGCAGGAAAAAGAGCAGAAGAAGGAGCAGGAGAAGAAAGCAGGAGGAGAAGGAGGAGCAGGAGAAGGAGCAGGAGGAGCAGAAGAAGGAGGAGCAGGAGAAGGAGCAGCATGCAGGAAAAGGACGATTGATTGAAAATGGATTTTAATGAGGTTGGAGCTGATTCTTGGCGGAGACTCAACCCATGAGTGAGAAGAAACATTGGTGAGGTTGGAGTTAAGAAGAATAGAACCAAACACCACAGATCCAAATATAAAAGCAGATGAGAACGTTAAAGTCCTGACATAATAAGGGTGAGGTAGACATAGGAGTTAAGAGACAGGTAGGATCTAGGACGCACACCTAATCCTTATTAGGTCATTTTTACCAACTCCAATTTTTTTTATCCCATCGCGCCTCCTATGTCACGACGCCTCACCATCAACAGCAAAGTGATCTTGTGCACGATGACCAAAATGTGTCCAAAGCTTCACACAGTCCTGAATATGCTCAAACGCCGCCCTCCCTGCTGCTGGTGCTGGGGGGGGACGTGGCCACCATCATCTACGGCCACCACCACCACCTCCATCACCACCACGACCCAGCCGCCGCAGAGCCCCTGGACGAGTACGTCACCACCCTCATGCACGGGTCCCGCCGCCACCACCACCAGGACCCACCTGCCGGGGATACACAGGGGGAGGTGTTGAGGGAGCTGGTCTGGGGAGGACTCCTTCTATGCTCCACGCTGCCCCTCCTGGCCCTCTGCCGCCTCCTGCCGTCCCGCGTCAAGGTCCTGTGTCAGGTCTGGTACGTCGCTCACTTCACATGGAGCGACGACCGGGGACGGTACGCCCTGCACGTCCTGTACGGCCTGCAGGTGCGTCCCGTGGTGGACGCCCTCGGCCTGTCCTTCCTGCAGGCCGTGGACACCCTGGACTACTGGTGGTGGTGCCTGCAGGGCCTTCTCCTGGTGGTGCTCGTCGGGGCTCTCCCCGGGCAGCGACGAGGAAGACGACACCGACTCTGACGACACCGACGACAACGAGCTGATGGAGGTGGTGGTTATGGCAGGGCGGGAGGGTGAGGTTGAGGGGCCCTTCTCGCGCCTCCCGGCCCTCCCTCCCGCTGCCGCCCGCCTGGCCTGTCCTCCCGCCGCGCCAGACAGCCTTTACGCCGTGGTGTGCATGGGCGGCGCAGTGGTAGAGTTCTCGACCATCTCGCTGGCCGATGCAGACTACTGAGCGCCATGTCAGGTGAAGGAGTGAGGTGGTAACAGTGGTCTATATATAGATCATAAAACTCTATATAGATCAAAACAATGAAACAAATGGTTAAAATAGAAAAAAAAATCAAAAGCAAAAGCAAAAAACAAAATGACTGGTAGTAGTATAGAGATATATCTTTACGCTAGATTCACTAACATACATGATTACTTTCGTTTTACTGCATACCGTATATATTTTTCTACATATTTCACAAATATTCTACATATGCTACGTATTTGGATTTATATTTTTTTCCTGGTTATTTGGTACGCATGACTGTATAGAATAATCACTATAGATGGTGTGTGTGTGTGTGTGTGTGTGTGGTGTGTGTGTGTGTGTGTGTGTGTGTGGGGTGTATGTGTGTGTGTGTGTGTGTGTGTGTGTGGAAAGTTATTTATTTACCATATTATTCAGATTTTAAGTTTATAATAAGTAATGTATTTAGTCGAGGAGAAGACCGTATATGAGTCGGCGTTTCTATAAGGTTAAAGATAAAAATAATACAGGAAGAAAACTAGAGTTGCCTCTCATATATATTTAAGTATTTCTGATTCGGTTCTCTTTAAACATGAACATTATTTGAAAAGTGGGGCAAGGAGGCAATTTTTCCTGCTCCTCCTACTCCTGCTCCTCCTGCTCCTCCTGCTCCCCCTTCTCCTTCTTCTCCTTCTCCTTCTCCTTCTCCTGCTCCTCCTTTTCCTTCTCCTGCTCCTCCTGCTCCTCATCTTTCAAGTGTTTAACTTAGCATATTATTGAGATTTTAAGTTCATGAGTCTGTCCGTCAGTATATGAGTCCGCGTTTCTCTACTAAAGAACACAATACAAGAAAATCCTTTCATATATTGTTAAGTATTTCGGATTCAGGCTCACTCTAAACGAAAAATTATGGGAGAAACAGAAAACATAAGAAAAGAAAATTAGAAATATAATTCTGATAGAAAATCGACTAAGTAATTAAGATTATTTCGGATTAGGCTAATATAAAAAACTCTAAAACATGAAAATTATTGGAAAAACAGAAAACATTAAAAAATCAAGAAAAATAGCAATACAATTTTGATAGAACATTTATTAATAACTATTTGACTAACCTGTGTAACTGCGCCATATGGGTCCGTCTAAAAAAATGCATGAGAAAGTTGCGAGGCCGTGGAGTTTTCTCTGTCTTTCTGTCTGTCTGCATATCTGTCTGTATGTCTGTCTGCCTTCCTTTCTTTCTATCTATCTTTCTGTGTCTGTGTGTATGTATGTCTGCCTTTCTTTCTGTTTGTCTGCCTTTCTTTCTGTCTGTCTGCGTCTGTCTGTATGCCTTCCTTTCTTGTTGTCTGTCTGTCTGTCTTTTTGCGTCTCACTGTCTGTATGTCTACCTTCCTTTCTTTTCTATATGTCTGTCTGTCTGTCTGTCTGTCTGTGTCTACCTACCTTCCTTTCTATCTGTCTATCAAGCTTGATTGCCTCCCAGCGCAGACGGGACAGCCTGCACCACACGCATCAAAATGAAGGGCTACTATTTTTTTCCCATGATTTTATATTTCCTCTAGTCGTAGGAAGCCCCAGTGTATAAAGTCTTGTGTCTCTCTCCTGTAGTGGTGTAATGAATAGCGTATGTCCTGTGTGGAGTTCAATTTGCAAGTCAGCCTTATAAGAACATAAGAAGAAAATAAGGAAGCTACAAGAGGCCGTGAGACCTACACGTGGTAGTTCCTGTTACTTAACACTACCTACATCCACCTTACATCCCCATCCATAAAATGTGTATAGTCTCCTTTCAAAACTCCCTATTGATTCTACACTAACTACCTGATGACTTGAGTCCATTCCAATCATCTACCACCCTATTTGTGAACCACTTTCTCCCTATTTCTTTTCTAAATCTACGTTTTTCCAATTTGATGAACTAGATGGATGAAGAGTGTTCAGTAAAGCAGTGTTATTTAGCGAACGAGCTATGAAGGGAATGGGACTCGTTCACACTCGTATTAAAAAAAATTGGCCAGTTGCGAGAATGTAAAAGTCATATCGCAATATTTTTCTTGCTCTTAATTGAGGATGGGCATCCACTTGACATTTCATGACATTTAGGGTGCTTGCTGAGGTTTTACATCCTCGCCCTGGCCACTTATAATGTTCTGGTGTCGCGACTGCCGCGACACCGCCAACCCACCGTGAAACTTTCCACCCACTTATGCAATCATCTCCTCGTAACATCCACAATCCTTGATATTTCTTCCACTGGCCTCTCTGCCTTGTGTAGAGATACAATAACTTTAATTTGCTCCTTTGTTAGGTCTTTCTTGCCACTCATTATGCAAATAATGACAGTTATACCAATGCGCGTCTGTTCAAATTACTCGCGGGAAGGAAGGCGATACTTTTTTAAATGCTTCGTCTATAATTGACAAGTGGCATCTGAACATTCCTCAACGGTCTTGATGGACTGCCCGTGCCTTAAACAAGCTGCCATATGTAAGATATCTCTCTCGGAAGTCAGTAGGCTGCCATAGAGTACATTTTCTGAATTCCCGTATGGAAGCGCTGTGTTATGATGTCGCGAACAATGCTTTGGCGCGCTGTGTAGTAGTAGTAGCATGCAGTAAGCCCAAAACTTAACGACATAAATACTAACTACATAAAAACAAATATAATGAGGACTTGACAGCACGTGCAGCATTCCCCGGGGGTCATATTTATACGCAGGAAGAATGCAAAATAGGTCATCATAACACTGCTTCCATACCGAGCAAGACAAAATTGGTGCAACCTTCAGTATACCAGCATAATATTAAGTACCAGGTATTAAACATCTC
>JACEEZ010019622.1:38317-60817 GCA_016584305.1 Chionoecetes opilio
TAACGTATCCCAGCGGTACCCAGGGTATACTTGATGCGCTGATCCTAGGTTCGAGTCCCGCGTGCCCGAGAGTAGCTTGTTACGGACCACTATAGAACCCCGCCGTACCCGTGGCCGCGGCGGTACGGGGCTCACGCCGTTATAGTGGACGAGAACTGCGCGTTCGCTCTTTAGGTCACACACACACACACTGCCTCGGCGTCACACCTTATAATGCAACCACCTTTTCTCTTAATCAACGTTCACACACACACACACACACACACACACACACAAGGCGTAACAGCTAGACGTTCTGTGTAGCGATCTCACCAGCTACCCTTTGCCCGAGTAGCTACACTTTGCCACCACTTAAAAGAGCTATCTGTTAAGGCCTGTAGCCATACCCTGGCCTGTCACAAGACCCAAGACATAGTTCATGGGCTGACATATTATTTCCGTATAGGCATAAAATAAGTATTGGGTGTGACTTATTTTATGCCACACAGAGAGAGAGAGAGAGAGAGAGAGAGAGAGAGAGATAATATAGGTAGAGAGCGAAACAGACAGATAGATAGATAGAGATAAGAGAGAGAGAGAGAGAGAGATAGAGATAGATAGATAGATAGAGAGAGAGAGAGAGAGAGAGAGAGAGAGAGAGAGAGAGCGTCAAAGGTCACAAGAATAGAGAGAGAGAGAGAGAGGAAGCGACTCGTCACAAGAGAAAGAGAGAGAAAGAGCCTTTAATATCGCCTTATGAACGTTAATTAAACAACACACAACGCTATAAATAAAGACAATGTATTCAGTATAGCGTTATTTACCTTCACTGCGATGACAGCACACTAAAGACACACTTAAATAGGTATATAAGAGGCAATGGCCAGTAATGGAAGCCGCGCGTTGCCTCAAAATATGTTATTGACGTCGCTTATTCTTCGAAACCAGCCCTTTTTCCTCTTAATTTAGGCTATTTAAAAGTAGTAGTTGTTAAATTGCTTCAACATCTGTGGCAAATCTTCATAATAAGACGAGAAAGGGTCAGAGCAAAGGCTGGATGGGTTGTGTTCTTGGTTCTGCTTTATCTACAATATTCTACAGCGCCCAATACATTGAAATTAAGAACCCTTGCTTACATCTAAATTCTACTTACAAACAAGTTTCTAGTATCTATAAATAAAACGACATCATAATTAACAGTAAACCAGTCACAATATATATATATAAGTATGTGATCAAAAATACTATCTTAAAATGGCGTACCATAGAAAACTAAGTTAAGGGCTGACTAATACAAAAACAAAATGTCAGACCTTTCTGTCGCTGGTTTCAACATACTCCCGACCATAGGAGTTTCTAACTTCTATCAAATGAAGGAATTACAGAATCTATAAAAATACTGCTTACATAATGCAACATCAACATGTCAACATAATCAACATGTTACCTATCTCATAAGAGTGGAAAGTGTTTCCCAAATAATATTACAAATAAATACTTCAATCTTCATAGTCCAACATATTATTATAAATATCAAATAGGCTTACAAATCTAATCTACTTGGAGCTTTGGTTAGCCGACCAGCACGGGTACGTCTCTCATCCAAATTCTTAATACAGGAGTTGGCTTCTTGAACAGTTTTAGCCATAACATCAGAATCAGCACAAGATATTTCAAGTTGGTGTAATTTTTGTACAGGTCTATTGAGTAACCCCTTGGAAGTCTTGACTTTTACACTTCTAAGAATTCCATCCTTACCAGGAAATACATCTACTATTACACCCAGGGGCCACTGTAATCTTCCAATCCTTTCTTCCTTTACTAAAACTAAATCACCTTTCTTAATATTACACTTTGATGTAAAACCCTTAACAACAGGGGGTAGATTTCTTATGTAATCATTACTCCATAATTTCCAAAATTTATCAAGGATTTGATTTCTTAGGATTTCTCTTTCACTCAAATCCTTTGCAGAAATACAAGATGGGTTGGTATTCACATGCGTTTTAGAGCCATGAGTTCTCCCAATGATGAAGTGAGAAGGTGTTAATGGAGTATTACAATCAGGTTCATCTTCAATTGTCATGCCAGAAACTCCTATGGGGAGTTTATAACTGGTCAATGTTACTTAAATGATATTAATTGATTATGATTTTTCATTTGATTACAACTTGAATGGAGGATTTAACTTAGTCTTATGGCTTCACTATGTGATTATAGTTTGAACACTTCTCACTGCGGAGAGTACTGAAATGGGGGATGTATTTAAGGGGAAGGGGTAAGGGTTTAGGTTAAGGGAACAGGGTGTGAGTTAAGGGGGTGCTGCCACCAGCTCAGGCGAGTAGTTCTCTGGGTTACTCCCTGTGCGCGTTTGAATAATATTAAGATTAGATTTATCTTGGTAGTCGTGATTGATACGTGGAACTATACCGAGTAAGGCTAACTCTTTTGGAAGTGTGGGGAATTACTGTCCTAACACAGAATAATCACCTGGGGGTTTTTATAATAAACACAAGAACTATATTTGAAAACATTATCCTATTTATTCGTACTGAAATAGTATGTCTCTTGCTTGAGATCACATACAACATATAAGGGTTAATCCAACACCGAAAAAACTGTAATCGGATGTAAGAAAAACCTTACAACCTGATAGGGGAAATTCTCCCTGTGAAATGAAGCTAAGCTCTAATGAGCATAAAACTTCCTCAATGAATCATTCTTAGAATTATCACCTATGTCCGTATCAACTGAGCACTATAGGTATACATTGAATATATATATATAGGAAAGAAAATGTGAGAGTAATGAGTTGTTGTGTGGATTCATAAGACCATGTGGCCTGAAGAGGAAAGGAGCGAGACACTCCCGTCGAAGCCTCTCCCTACGAGAAGGATGGGTTGAGACTCGTTAATAATACTTATAAGGATGGGCAGGCCTCCTTTACGTTAGCGAAAACTAAACGTCGATACCCATATTTGAAAATATAGATAACAATTTGATAACAAGGAAAGGGGGGGGGGGAAACAGGAGCGTAACGTCGGGCGACTTACCTACGAGAAGGATGGGTTGAGACTGCCGTCTCACGGCTTTGTCATGGCCCTCGGCATAAAAGGGGAGTTGTTTGAATGGTCTAGACGTGACCTCAAATGAAGAGCTTATAATCCCGAAATAACTAATTAAATAATGAAACTCGTGTACCTAAGAAAAGGCTGCCTATAATACAGACCTGTTACTTTGATATAGAAGAATTTAATATGTTTAATCTTATATCCGAGAAGGGTGTGATTTCTTTTCATGTCAAAGGTCCAAACGCGTCTTTTGGAGCGAGATTGTATCGAGGTGTACATAGAAATTTGGTAGACTTTCAATTTAGCGTATAACTTTACTAAGATATCCATTTATGAACGTGATCGATAACGATGGGGATTATTTTGAAAGACATTAAGAATCTAGGAGGGTTCCTAGATCTGATAGGATGGTTGGGGGATAATGAAAAGATTTGAATTCATTAGTTATCACTGATCGCGGAATAATTATTCCACGAATTTTGACTCGCAACCGGCATGTCGGGGGGGGGGGGAATGGAAGAAAGGAAGAAAGAAATGGCGAGGAATGAAGGAAAGAAGATAAACAAAATGGCGCGTAGGAAGGAAAGAAGATGAGAAAAAATGGCGGATAAGAAAGAAGGGCGGTGACTCACCCGCGAAACTAACAAAGTGAACTGCTTACGACATAACTCGGGAATTATATGATAATAATTCTCATACTATCTCTCCCGAATAATGGGCATTACACAATATGTGTCAAAGGCCTAGAATTAACACAAGCTTCAATCTCATGTAGGGTAGTTTCTAATTCACTCCTAGATATATAATTCACACCTAGAGTTTTTCTGACAGCAGACTTCACAGATCTTATCAAGCGTTCCCACCAGCCTCCCCACCAAGGAGACCGTGGAACGATGAATTTCCAATGAGAGATAGATGACCATACACTTTTTGCAATTCATTAATAGATGCCACAAAGGTTTTAGCATTATCTGAATAAAACACTGAAGGAAGCCCCCTACGGGCAATGAATCTCCGAATAGCAAGCATGCAGTTAAAAACACTCATAGAGTCAGTAAGCTCCACATGAATGGCTCTAACTACTGCACCGGTGAAAAGCAAAATGTAAAACTTCTTAGAAGGAAAATCTGAACAGAATAGAGGACCAGCAAAGTCAAGTCCAGTTACAGTAAATGAAGGTGTAGATTTCACTCTTAGTTCTGGGAGAGGAGCTACAGGTTGACTACCCAGCAAACATTGTCATGACGGGCCGGCATCAAATTAGTGCCGGCAAATCACAAACGGCATATTGGCATTGAATCGGCAAACCGTAATGAAGTTATCGGCCTGGCTGCGGACCGACAACTTGTGCGTACATGTTTGCACCCCGGGCCTGTGTCGGTTACGTTACGTTTCTGTGTCAGATCTGTGTCGGCAAACCGTAATCAAACTATTGCCACTACTGAGCCACAAACGGGCCGACATAGCATCTATATCGTGCCATAAGCGGGCCAACACAGCAACTGCATCGTGCCACAAGCAAGCCGATTTAGCATCCAAATAGTGCCATAAGCGGGCCTACACAGCAACTGAATCGTGCCACAAGCAGGCCGATTTAGCATCCAAACAGTGCCACAAGCAGGCCGACTTAGCATTTGAATAGTGCCACAAGCAGGCCGACTTAGCATTTGAATAGTGCCACAAGTGGGCCAATATAGCAGCTGAATAGTGCCACAAGCAGGCCGATAAAGCAGCTGAATCGCTTTACCGTTCCTAATGCCGGTGTAGCACGCCGACTAGTTACCCTGCCACGACTGCGCACGTACGACAGATGACATCACACAGGAAAACATTGATCACGCCTCCTGGACCAGAACATTATCGTCAAATTCGCTTATTTTACATAAATGTCTACAAAACTTAACTCCAAACCTATCCAAAATTTAACCAAACCTAAATGAAACCTAAACCAAACGTTAACTTAACCCAAATTTAACCATTTATTTTTATATGATAATAGCAAGGTATATTAGGTTACTTAAGTTTGATTAGGTTAAATTTAAGTGAAGTTAAGGCTTGGTTTAGATTTGATTTAGGTTTGGTTAGGTTTGGGTTAAGTTTTGTAGACTTATTTAGGTTAAATAAGCGAATCTGATGATAATGTTCTGGTCTGAGGCGTGGCATGTTTTCTGTTGAAGAGGTATCTGCAGCGGTGGCGTAGGTGGCAGGGTAAGCTATCCGGGACAGGGCCAGCATAGGTCCGGCGCGCTTACACCGCCCCACTTTTTAAATGAACGCAGTTGTGAATGGAATAACCTGTTGGCCAGGATTTGAAGGGTTTCTCAAACTCTGACAGTATGAGCTAAGGACCAATAGGCCTATAGTGCAACAAAGAATAAAATATCACTAATACTCAAATTAAGCCAAATCATCAGTCTCGCTGGCAGTATATCAGTCTGCCAAGGGATAGTATATAGAGGATAAGAGAGTTTCAATGGCCGAGGGTGAGGGACAGGGTCAATGCGATTTTTTTGCTGAGATGGCGCGGCGGGCGCGGCGGGCAGACGATGCATACTGGGAGGACAGCCAAGAACAAGACCTCAGTTCCGTTACAAACAACAAATTTTCAAAATGGATCCAAGTACTAAAGGTGGCGTGCTGTGTTTGCGCAAGAAAAGAAGTACTATCATCCGGATAAGGACTTCACCTCTTCCCCAAGGACGCCATAAGGTAGAGGAGGGTGTGGGATATGCAAAGGGATGAAATAATGCGAGCTTTGAAATACATGACATGTAACATCCTTGCTGTCGCCATCTCGCCCTGCAAGCAATAGTGTTTTATTATCTGCAATATTCGAGTTCGCAGGACATTAATCAACATTAGGTAATTCAGCATAAGAAATCTAACAATATGCAAAAAACACGGCAAATTAAGAAAGAGTATTCCAATATCAAAATTAAGCTTTAACTAGGCGTCACCTGACGGGCAATAAAATTAAGTTTACCTGCAGTTATTGTGAGAAAGATTACGGTGTCAGTGTGCTAAAGTCACCTGTGGTATTGCAGTGCCCATCCTAATTAGTGTGTTGCAGGAGTGTAAACATTTCTTTGGGGTATTTATCCAGATGAACACCCGCACTCACTTTGGTGGACGAAAACAAATTTTTTCTGGTGTGTTTTTTATGTGTTTTGGTAAATTCTACCCAATTTGGTAAATGGGACCGTGGAATGCGGGGTTTCGGGTGGGAACAAATTATGCGTTGAAAGGAGCGTAGTTTAAAGAGTTGTTAGGGGAGGGGCGGGGTAACAATTCCCTCGTCTAGGGAATTTCTTTATATGATAGAGAAATTTGCCCAAACTAAAATAACCTAAACCTAGCGGGGACTTGACCCACCGACTAACCAACCACCTAACCTAACCAAACCTAAACAAATCTAAAACTAACCTCCTAGCGTTGGGTTGAGGGGGTTGCTCGCACTTCGGTCATCATTCTGTGAGGATCGTCGGTTCACCACTTCTATGGGACTAAAGAATCCAATGAATTGTCCCGAGCTCTAGGGAATTTTTTCAACACATCCTACTCAAAAAACTATGTGGTTGCGGACGAATATTTTGTTACCCCAGCCAATATCCCGCATTCCCCCAGGTCCCCAAGCTTGTTTTGGGGAGGGGGAGTAGGGACAAACTCAGAATATATACCGTGTTGATTAATGTGCTAACTGTTTCTGTCGTAATTCTTTTTTTTTTTTTTTTTTTAGGTAGATAGAGGTTATTTTTTTTAGGTTAGGTTTTAGTTAGGTATGGGTTAGGTTTGGTATAGGTATTAGTTTGTTAGGTTCTTTTTTTTTGTCATTTTGCAATAAATAAATAAATATATGAATAAGTTGCGGGAACAGAACAGTTAGCAGAATCATTCAAACACATAAAAAACACACCAGAAAAAATAGTTTGTCCCACCCCAAAGTGAGTTCGGTGTTCATCTGGAATTACCAACTGATAAGGGAATGAAAGTAAAAACAGGGAATAATGGTCAAGTCAAACCAACAACATTCAGAAGGGAGAATAGGCAGCTGTTTATGTGCGCGCCAAGTTAAGGATTTAAACTGTAAATGTAACGAAGGGACTTATGCTTACCATTCAATAATCTAATCTAAAATAGAATCACAGTAATATCGGCCTAATCGCTTCTTCACGGTCAGCATTTTATGCCGGACCCTAAACCACTTTCATATTTACCATTCCCTTTTAAACCACCAGGCTGTTCAGGTGTCTGCCAAAGAACATGACAACTCTTATAGAGCGAGAGGATGCCCGCCACCAATACTTCGTGCTCAGACTCTTGCAAGTGATCTACGATCTTGCAAGCGGTTCCCATTGGATGGGAAAATGAACACATGTCGGGAAAGGTGTGTGCTTGTCTTAACTGATCGCAATTTCAGGTATAGAGGCGGGATTTAATAGATGGTAAAAATCTTATTTGTAATTGGACTATTGTAGAACAATTTGAGGCTTACCAACTGAGCGATTTCTCTCTAACATATTGATGTTGTGTCATTGCAAATAGTTTGGGGCCTTAAAAGTGTTTCAAAATTTGTCAGTTTTCATTATTTACTGCTGTGCGCTCACGTGATTCCTAATAAGGTCCTGTACTTCAGATTAATACAGGGAGAGCAAACTGCGTTCAAAATATATTTGCCGAGAAAAGCCATAAAATTAGAGAATTACAAATTATGTATAGCAAATGTGCAATGATAACTATGTGCAGGTTCATTAGGTGTGGAGGATCTTATTACATATTTTTCAATAGATGCTTGTATCAAGCCCATGTGGTGCCAAGGAAGGCAGCAGCACCAGGTGAAAAAGAAAGTATAGTCTTTTTTTCAGCCCAAGAAACCCTGAGGCGACAGATGAGGATTCAGCAGCCCAGTAGCAAGAGGTGGGAAATTTGTTTCTATTCATTAATATTAGAGATAAGTTCAATCTGAAATTAGGCCCAATAAGGCAAGCAATAATATTATGTGTGATGATGGATGATATGTAAAAAAAAACCAAGTATCACAAAAATTTTCCTCATCAGCAACAGATTATTTTGCTTGCTCTTTGTCAGTCATTTGGTTACATGACAAGCATTAGCTACCCTGCAACATGTCGACCATGCATGGTATAACACTGCCAGCACTTCTATCAACAACTGAGATAGACAGTTGTTTATGTAATAATTAATAATATACAAGTAGTAATCTTTCAATAATGTATGCTTATCCAGCATAAATTTTCACGCTTATACTCTGATTTCATGATAAATCAGATGATTCAGAGACTGAAAAGCTGAAAGGTAACAAATTGATAGATGCTTCTTAATTAACTAGGCTTGTTAACAGAAATATGAACACCAATGAAGTCGTGGATAGCCATGCATGAATGGATTTACCACCACTTTATGGAGTACATGAGGGATCCACCCACTCAAGCCAATAAGTTGTAAGTAGTTGTTGAAGAATTTTACAGATCTTATTAAAAAAATCATTTCATCATTGTATGATGTACTGTCCGCATTATTCTTAGTGTAGTAAGGACCAAAATTCAAAAATTAACCAGGCTGAAACAACGTCTTAAGGAAAAGCTACGTGGCTGAGAAAGCACAAATAAATTATCTTTGTACAAAAGAGATATATTCGTGCAGATGCATTACACAATGGAATTTTACTCATGTGTATTTCCACAGCTACCTTGTGATCAAGAATAGTAACGGTTCAATTTGAGTTGTGTGTGTGTGTGCAATCAAAGAAATTAGCGTTTTAAAGCCGGGAGTGTCAAACTCAAAATATCCGAGGGCCAATTCTTATTTAGTTAATGGTCTCGAGCGCTCAACCAAAGTACGTAACATGTTTGCAGGGAATGAAGTTGACAGCCTTAACACTATGACTTACTGGAATACGTTATTTGATTTGATTAAATTTACGTAATAAACTAACACAAAATTACAACAAAATCAACATTATATTAATTATATTTTCCTTCATAACGTCGTAATTTCACGGCTGATAAACTTACCATTTTTCCTCTCGCGGGCCACTTATGACAATTCCAGGGCCAATTGGGCCCGCAGGCCATGAGTTTAACAACCCGGGTTAGAACTATGCATTCATTTATACTCTTTGGCATTATATGTTTCTGGCTGATTAAAAAAGATGACAACTGAATATGGGATTTGAATATAGAAAATTAAGAAGGGAAAAAAGAGTTTGTATGGTCATGATATTTTTCCTAACAAGATTTGGAAACTTTCAGGGCAATGATACCTACCCCACAGCCAAGGACATTGCTTAAGCATAAGAAATTCAACAACACTCATCCTCCCGGGATTGACGCTCTCCACAAGTCTCTGGAAAAACTACCCATGGAGTTGCAGACATGAAAGATTACCAAACCTCACACAGGAGTAAACATGGTTCTAAGTTGGGGTGAAATTATTGAATACATATGAGTGTATGATACTTTCATCCATTCTCTTCACATGTCAACCACTCTTCAGATAACTCATTCCACTGCTTGAATCTTAGACCTCTGGTATTTATATCCACGGCAAGTCTCACTTGTATATGTCACTGAGGCAAGATAATGTTGTCCCTTAAGAACCTTTTTCACTTCCTTACTCAACGCCTCTCATCATGCAAACACCAACTCCCATTGCTTTGTGTCCATGTTGTGGTGTCTCTTATTTCTACTTCATGCTGATTATTAACACTCATAATTCCTCAAAATCTTCTATTCCACCTGTTTGACATCCTCATTTTCTCTCAGCAATCTCTTCAACCATTATTCCATCTAGTTCTTTCTTTTTGTACTGATTTCTTCAAATATTCGCTCTAAAATATGTTCTCTCCGTTTCATTCTCGTCTAAAATCTCACTCAGATCTCTTCAAAATTTCATCCACTTTCAATTTTTGTGATAACCCATTCACTCCTTTGCATTGCTCTGTTTTCCTGCGGTCCCTACATGCTCAAGACAACATTTCTCTGTGGAGTGCAACAGTGCAACATATGCATCCTCATGATCTATTACTTGCTGACTCATGATTTGTCCACCGGCATGCCATTTGTTCCTTATTTTCACCTCTGTGCCCACCCAAAGACTACTGATTACAGTAGTCTTGGCCCACCAATTGTTCCTTAACCCTTAGTATTTCATTCTTTGAGAACCTAACACATTTTGACCTCTTCTTTTTTTTATATCTTTGATATACCACTCAATTCATACGCAATTTCTGCCTGTAATCCCCCCAAACTTCTTCATTATCAATCTTTTTTAAGACTAACCCCTCTCCTCTTATCCCTGGAGTGTTTTCCGAAACACTATATGTTCATGCAACCTTCATTTTCATTAATACTGCTAGGGGATTCATGCCTTCGATATGCCTCTAACCACTTTCGCATCCGTATCTTCCTTTCAGTCTCCATATGTGGCTATATAATTATAAGCCTTTCTAAACCATTCTGTGAATTCCTCTTCGCCCTGTATACCTATGTATCCTCCTATGTTTAAAATATCCAAAACCTAAAACAACTCTTGTCGTGCAGACCAAATTATCAATATATTCTCATAATTCCCCAGTACACCCTACTTTACCCAACAATGTCTTCTTCTTTAATCTTATTTTTTTATGGCAGCATGGCAGAAAAATGCGAGCATTGTACCACTGGTTCTCATTTTTCATCTTGTATGAAAGTTTGAATCTGTCCTTGCCTTCCATAATGAAATACAACACCAGTTGTGGACCATTGCATACGTTAAAACCCCAAAGATGCAGTGCTATTATTACTGCCTTATTGTTTAATATGTTGAAGTATCCATCATGTGTTGGCATCTGTAGTTGTAATGCCCATTATTCGGGAGATGGACAGTATGAGAATTATTATTATAAAATTCCGAGTTATCTTGAAAAGTAATTCTTTTTCTCAGTTCACATATGACTCATATTTTTCTTCTTTCCGCCATCTTTTCCCCATCAGTTTGGCCATCCTAGACGCCTTTTTGTTCTATCTTCTTTCGTTCTTTCACTTCCTCTTTTCCCGACACCCGTAGCGAGGAAAGTTCCGTGGAATAATTATTCTCGATCAGTCATAACTAACGTATTCAATTCTTTTCTTCTTTCCAAACCCTCTTCTCAGATTTAGGAACCCTTTTTAGAATCCTCATGGCTTTCAAAATAATCCCTATCGTTATCGGTTATGGTCTATATGGGCGGTGTAATAATGATACACGCAAAATTTAAAGCCTACCAAAGTTCTAAACACGATTTCCATACCACTCCACTCTGAAATAGGTGTTCGGATTGTCGACATTACATATAAAACCCTCCTTCGTGAATATTAGATTAAAGACATTAAATTCTCTACATCAAAGTAGCCAGTTTGTATTAGGGACGGCCTCTTCGGGGGATACGCGAGTTTCATTACTTAAATAGTTGGTTCGGGATTATAAGTTGTTCATTTAAGGTCACGGTGAGACTTTCCAAACAAGTTCCTTTTTTTGGTGCGGAAAGCCCGCAGGGCACGAGTCATTGTTCTCTCTGCGCTCTTCAAGGCAAGACATATGCCCCGGGCTCGGTGGTTTTTCTCCTTAGTATATTACATCTATATATTTCTATATAAATATATAGGTATAGTTCAGTGTCACTAAGGCATAGATGTTCGCCCATCCTTATAAGTGATATTAACGAGAGTGTTCTCTCCGCGCTCCTCAAGGTTGGCGCGAAACCTCCTCAAACGGCCACATGGTCTTACTGTAACACATACAACACTGTCTCGCCATTTTCTTTCTCTACTAGATACTATCTTCCATGTGTGATTTATAAATATTAAGTGGTATGTTACCTAGTGTAGGGCAATTCCCTGAAGGGTAATTCTAGTGAAGGAGATTTATGCTCATTAGAGCTTTATCTCATAACTTAGGAAAATTCCTACGTCAGGGTGTGAAGTCAAGTTTCTTATTTCCGAGTAGAGTTTTCTCGGTATAGTGTTAACCCTTATATGCTGAAGATGATCTCAAGTGAGAGACTTATCTTGTTTCCAAAATAAATAGGATATCATTTACCAATATAGTTCTTGTGTTATTATGAAAACCCAGGTGATTATTCTGAGTTAGGACAATAATTCCCCACACTTCCAAGAGAGTCCAAGCCTTGTTTCGGTATAACCCCTCGTACCAACCACGACTACCAAGATCAATCTAATATTAATATTAATCTAACGTGCCCCGGGAGTAATCATAGTGAAATACTCGTCAGGGCTGGTGGCAGCAAATCCCCATAACCTAAACCTTATTATCCTTTCCCCTTAAGTATACCCCCTTGTTCAGTACTCTCCGTAGTGAGAAGTGGTCAAACTATAATCATATAGTGAAGTCAGAAGACTAAGTTAAATCCTCCATTCAAGTTGTAATCTTTTATCAAATCATCCCCAAATAATATCATTCAAGTAACGTTGACCAGTTATAAAACCCCCATACCAGTGACCCCCAATTTCTGTCAACACATAGTAATTTGATATCATTTAGTGTAAATTAGCTGTATGGCACTTGTTATTTTACATTTCCAATATCGTGCAGAAAACATAAATGGTAGTGTTGACTGTTGCCTTAATTAGAAGATATATATATATATATATATATATATATATATATATAATATATATATATATATATATATAAAATATATATATATATTTTGTGGGGGTGATTGTTTTTTTGTTCTATTTGGTATAGTCAGGCTAATACTGTTTACAATTATTACAGTATCTGTTTTGGTTTTTGCGTTTGTGTAGGTGATTCTAACAGAAGAGTCATTCATACTGCAATACCATTATATCTGCCTATTGGTAATATGTCCTGATTAGATATCTGGCCCAATATTTTCTGGTATTCAACATTGCAACAGTCCTGCATGTACTGGATGTCAAGTCTAGCTGATGGAATTCCTTAATAAAATGAAATTGATCACTATGTTCTTCTATTACTTCTAATGAATTATATATAAAGTCAAAATAATAAGGTGAATAAAGTAATAGGAAGGGAATAAACGAAAAGGCAGGGTATGGGATGCTTAAATAGAAATACTTAAGACACCCCTAAAAAGCTGCTGTGTTTCGATTCATTCCTGAACATGGCGCAGCGTCCGTCCTCCAAACTTTAACACACACCCCCCTATCCTCTATATACTATCCTTGGTCTTGCCTGTGGTTGAGGCAGTCTGGCACTGGCAGTCAGCAATTCAATTCACATTGTGTACCCTAATACACCATCAGGCTGCTACAAGAATAAATACTGTAAATGAAACAAAAGTAATTGTGTATATAAATATAATTTTCATAAGAATATAATCACTGTATTGTTACAAAAGTGGAAAAAAAGTCCAGATAAATGTGGTAAAATTTCTATTAATGAACAGACAAATAACGAAATAAATAAACAAATAAATACATGAATGAATAAATAAATAATTAAATAAATCAATAAATTATATACATATATATATATAGATATATATATATATATATAATATTATATATAATATATATATAATATATATATATATATATATATATATATATATATATATTATATATATATATATATATCAATTTTACCCATAACGTATAGTTATAACAGGAAGACTCTTATGGCTCTTATGGGAGCTGTCATCCTGCTCACGCACTATTCATGTACTATGTACTATATGTGACAAGTCATGAATATGAGATGCTGCAAATCTAAATGATGAACGCCGAGAATAAAATTGGATAAGTATCATCGATCGTCTAACCTCATAAGACATTATGGGAAAATTTGACGTTAAACAGAAAGAAGAAGGAAAATGTAGCCTGAAAGTCTATCAATCTCTGTAAATTAGGTTAGGTTAGGTTTAAGGAAAAAGATAACCGAAATGCATCAGAAAATTATTCAGGTTTACCTAAACCACTGAGAACTATACAACCAGAGGTGTTAAGTCTCAACCCATAGCAAATCGGATAAATAATAGAATTCTCACCATCTGTCAGATGTGCAGGGGGCTGTCCTGTACAGCAGGCCACTGGTGTCCTCTTCTGTTTCATTAAAGATACCATGTGCCATGCTCCCATGTTGGTGCCTTCTTCACCACCTAAAAGGCTTTGATCACAAGTTGCTCTGAAAAAGAAAACTAAGATTAGATTTTCATGATCCGATGCACTGTCATAAGTTACATAACTCTTTGCAGAATCTTATATGTTCTATCGGCCAATAATCTTCACAAAAGAGATTGTTCAACCTGCAATCACTTCAATTACACCTTACAATACAATATAGACCACAATCAGTGGCGTACCGAGGATGGAGGCCATGCGGCCATGCCCCCCCTTTTTGCAAAGAAAAAAATATAGCCAATAATATATAGATAGCACCAATATATATATATATAATATATATATATATATATATATATATATATATATATATATATATATATATAGATATAGATATAGATATAGATATAGATAGATAGATAGATAGATAGATAGATAGATAGATAGATAGATAAACAAAATTACTTTTATTTAAAAAAAATAAAAAAAAAATGAGTTTTTTATTTCTTATATTTTTTTTATTTTCTAATATATATACCGTATTTGCCGGGCATAAGACGCACTTTTTTCCCTTAAAAAGGAATGCAAAGTTCACCCTGCGTCTAATGCGGCATATTAGCGCATGAAGAGGTCGGGCAGAGAATGCAGAACAGCCGGTGGTATATTACTAAAGGGGTCTGGAGTTATCTATGTTGAGCAGTAGTTCACTGAGCACAAATTTGTAGCTGTGTTATCAACAGTAATGCATAATACTAAGAAAAGGTTGGAGTTTAAGAGAAAATAAGAGTTGGGGCCACAAGATAGCGATTGTTGCTGCCAAGGTGGCCGTGTCAGATGTAAACATCATCCACCCCCCTCTGCTGTTCTCCATTGTAAAACGTCTGATAAAACGTCTCGGCGACGCCCTCCGCGCACCCACTATGGGTCATTACCGCTCAGACTCCTCCCCGTAACCCATGGAAAAGACAAACATCCCGCATATTAGACGTCGCCTTAACCCGCATTCGACTCGGGCCACACAGTGACACAACAGTTGAAATGAGATGATAGAAGGGAGGCAGAAAATAGGTTGGAATTTTCGCGGGAAAAGTATTTTGATAAATGGAATAGTGAAAAACCAGTAACCATCACCGGCGGGCCGACGAGGGCCCTAGACGGCGAACGGCGNAAAAGGGGGGGCAAGGGTGGCAGTGCTTTGTAAATCACCTTTTTGGTTTGGACCCAAAAACCCGGATGGCGAGCAAATCGCCGTTATTTTAGCTGTTTTTGACCATTTCTACGGGACTAACGGCTACAGGACAGGGGCACAAGGTAACTGTAGACACTTAGGCACTACAGGTATACGGGCAACCTAAATAAACCCTTAAATAACCGTAAAAAGAACATTTTTCCTAAATGCCGTATAGAATCGGGAAATTTTTTGATACTTTTGCCGAAACAGTCGGGGTATTTTAGCAGTTTTGACCCCATTTCCGTGGATTGTCGGCTACAGGACAGTGCATGGAGCTGGTTAGACACACCACGCCTGGATCTTTAGTTAATAAATAATCTCTCCGTTCCAGGGGCCAGATCCAGCAAACACATACGCCGGTGTATGTCAGTGTAAGTCTGAGATACTCCTCTTTCGAAAACTTTCTTGGATCAGGAGTTACATCTGCGCCAAATCGATGACGTCACAACGCCAGACTTTACCCCTCGGTGCAAGTCTGCGCCAACCCTCCCTGGCTGGATCCAGCAAGCGTACTTACTCCATTTTCCGGGGGAACGTCACAGGGCCAATATTATGGCGTAGATTTACACCACCTCGATGAGGAGGTGTAGAGAAGGTGTATCTCATATATATAAATAAAATGTCATTTATTATGCCTAATAGACGTTACCACCGAGGTAAGGATTGAAATATAAGCCTATTGGTAGTCGACAGCGGCGTGTGTTTACAAATGTTTAGGAGATACAAGTCTTGGTAGGGAGGCCGCCTCAGCCGTGTAGGGACTGCCTTCGGTGTTTTTGTTGTATTAGTTCGTTATTGGGCAGCACCAGTTTTTTTAGACCACTAGCGGAGTCCTGTGAGCAGAATTGTTGGGGGGACGAGGCGACCCTGGCACCCCCGCGGCTAGATTAATATTGTTTCCTATATCGTAATTTGGACGTTTTTGAGAATGAATTTTGTTCTGATGCCTGCCCCTCATGACCTTGCACTATGGTTTATGTCACTCAGGACGCTGACCCTCATGCCCCTAAATGGTAGTTAGGTCACGTTTGCTAGCCTTTAATGGTACAGTCCCCGAACGGAAGGAATGCTCGCCACCGTCGGAGAATGTTCCTTTTTGGAAATACTTTGGAACTCCCCCTTCCGGCTTTGACTGAAAGAACTACCGCACTGTATTGTATGCTTATTGTACTTCACATCTGTAAAGGTTCCAGCGTGCGCTCAGCCTTGGTTAACCCACACGGCCGCTATGAAATATGAGGTGCCTCAAAAAATTCTAAGTCCGTTGGGTTTAGGTATACTTTGTGGTTAAGGTTAGGTTAGGTTAGGTATACTTTGTTGGTTAAGGTTAGGTTAGGTTAGGTATACTTTGGGGTTTAAAGGTTAGGTTAGGTTGGGTTTTAGGTATACTTTTGGGTTAAGGTTAGGTTAGGTTAGGTATACTTTGTGGTTAAGGTTAGGTTGGGTATACTTGTGGGTTAAGGTTAGGTAGGTTAGGTTTTATTTTGTGGTTAATGTTAGAAATACTTTGGGGTTAAGGTTAGGTTAGGTATACTTTGTGGTTAAGGTTTAGGTTAGGTTCGGTTAGGTATATTTTTGTGGTTAAGGTTAGGTTAGGTTAGGTATAACTTTGTGTGGTTAAGGTTAAGGTTTAGGTTGGTTTAGGTATTTTTGTGGTTAAAAGGTTGGGTTAAGGTTTAGATTTTTACATATAGTGACTTTGATGATTTTTGGGGAGCCAAAATCACTTATATTTTGCTTCCCCCACCCAAAAACCCCGTATTTCCCGCCATTTCCCAGGCTTGTGGGCTATAGGGGGAAGAAAAAAGATAGGGGTGAAGGACTTCTTTCAAAGTTTTAACCTCCATTTTTTTTACGTCGGCGAGAGTTCCTATTAAGCGACCAGTTACAAGTTTATTTATTAACATAACAGTACCCAATCTATATATTTAAACAGCTTTACCCGTGTTTGTGAATTCAGGACCGAATATCGGGGGTTAGTTTAGTGATTGGGGGAGTCTGGGGTTTTGACATGTACGTAACCAATGTCCAGTATCGTATTGAGTGTGTTTTAAATTATTTTGGGGACAAGCGAAAAACTTGTCCAATAACGAATACCTTTTATTCTTTCATTTGCACCTTTTACAAGTGGAACTCGCCGAAAACCTTTTTATGTCGGCAAGACTTCCCCGGTGGTGTTCAGTTATATGGACGAAAAACTGCCCCGGTCACTACCGCCATTACCACATGCGTTTTCTATATTATTTTTTGTTTAGTATACTGTACAGTTTTAATGCACTTCCGCGTAACCTTTAAAGCTTATGGTATTATTCTAGTGTTTCCCCATACTCCCCCTCTCCCCCAAAAAAGCTTGGGGACCTGGGGGAATGCAGGATATATGGCGGGGGTACAAAATATGCGTCGCAACCACATACTTTTTGAGTTATGGAAAATTTAAAAAAAATTCTCTAGATTTAGGGAAAATTCATTGGATTTCTTCTGAGTCCAGAGACGTGTGAACCTGACGATCCTCACAGAATGATGACTGAAGTGTTAAAAAAACCCCCCCCCCCCCCCCCCCCGCCAGGAGGTGGTTAGTTAGGTTAGATTTGTTAGGTTAGGTTGGGTTTAGGTAGATTTTGGTTAGGTTAGGTTTGGTTAGGTTAGGTTAGGTTATCGGTGGGTCAAGCCCCCCGCTAGGTTAGGTTAATTTTTTGGTTTGGCAATTTCTCTAGATAAAAGGGAAATTACCCTAGATCTAGGGAATTTTAACCCCCTAAACAACTTTTAAAATTTACTTTGTTTCCGACGCATAATTTGTTCCCCACCCGAAAACCCCGGATTCCCACAGGTGCCCAAACTTGTTTGGGGGAAGTGGGAGAGTATGGGCAAACACTAGAATTTTACCAAAACTTATATACATATTGTAGAAAATGATATAGTTTTCTTAGACTAATACTCATACAGACCAACCTCCCCCTTCCGAGGCCCCCCAACCATTAGGAGGTTGGGTTTGGGTATTATTGATTAGGGTAGGTTATATTTGGTTAGGTTAGGTTAGATCTGGTTTGATTTAGGTTAGGTTAGGTTAGTTTCGGTGGGTCAAGCCCCCCGCTAGGCTAGGTTAATTTTGGTTGGGCAAATTTCTCTAGATATAAGGAAATTACTTTAGACTAGGGAGTTTGTCTCCTCTACACAATTCTTAAATTACGTGTCTCCGACGCATTATTTGCTCCCACCCGAAAACCCCGCATTCCCAAAAAGGTGCCCAAAACTTTCTTGGGGGTTAGTGGGAGAGTATGGGCAACAAAGAAATTTACCGGAAAAACTAGTCAGTGTCTCAGAAATGACCGCGCAGTCCTCGTCCATTTTTTACCAAAAGCACTAATTTTTGGCAGAAAATCTAGTCAGTGTTTCAGAAATGACTGCGCAGTCCTGTTCCATTTTAAACAAAAGCATAATTTTACCCAAGAAAAAACTAGTCAGTGTCTCAAAAATGACCGTGCAGTCCTCGCCATTGTTTACCAAAAGCACTAATTTTAGGCAAGGAAAATCTAGTCAGTGTTTCAGAAAATGACCGCGCAGTCCCGTTCATTTTTTACCGGTATCTTTCCCTTTAAAATCCTACTAACCTAACCATTACCTTCGCGAGAGTTCCCGGGTTTATGTTTCAGGACGAGAATTTCGGTAGACGAGAGTACCAAATACCGTTCTCATTATCCCTGAATGATACGATTAGGTCACTCAGAATGTCCTGCCTCTTAACGCCCTTGAATTATATATTAATGGTCAACCATGATGTCTGCCCTTTTTGTCCCTGAATTATTAGGTTAATCAGGATGGCTGGCCCTTATTGCCCTAGAAATATTTATTAAAAGTCAATCAGGTGTCTACGCCTTAAATTATGTGCCTCCAAATTGTTTATTTCTGTCAATCTGTACTTTTCAATGGTACTCCTTAGTTGGGACCGTTGATTCGGGCCGCCCATAGAGGCATGATAACCCAGCAGACCCCGGGCAGTTTACGGTCGTTTCAGAGACCCCAAATTTTTTTTTCTTGGCCCTACAATAGGGGCTTGTTCTAATGGACATAGTTTTATTTGCGCAAACCCATAAAAAAAAAAAAAAAGGTATACTTTGTGGTTAAGGTTAGGTTAGGTTTCATAAACCTATAGGTTAGGTTAGGTTTCATTAAAACCTTTAAGGTTTGGTTAGGTTTCATTAAAACCTATAAGGTTAGGTTAGGTTCATTAAAACCTATTTAAAGGGTTAGGTTAAGTTTATTTTTTTTCATATTCTTTTTTTTTTTTTTTTTTGCGCAAAATAAAAACTATCTCCGTTAGAACAAGCACCTATTGTAGGCCAAGAAAAAATAGTCGGGTGGGCTCTGAAAAAAAGCCCCGAAACTCGTCCAGTATGCATTTAATATAGGCGGCCTGATTCAACTGCGCCCCAATCAACTGTATCCCCTTAGTGTAGGGGAAGCACACTCTGGGTTTACAACCGAGAAGTCCCGGGTTCGATCTCCGGGTGGAGCGGAAACAGTTGGGCTGTTTCCTTAAACCCGAGCCCCTGTCCACCCAGCAGTGAATGGGTACCGGTGTTAGCCGGTGGTTTGTAACCGCCTCCCGGGGTTGCTGGCTTCGGCCAATACTAAAGCACTAGCAACAGCTCTCTGCTCGGGTAGTCTGCGAGAGAGCTGTCTGATTTCAGCAGAATCATCTCAGCTGCGTCAATAACTGGACGAATCTCAATCATCATCATCAAACCCTTCCTTATCGCTTTAAAACATGATACTCGATTTGTTGTGTCAACCCCGAAAGCCAGCTGAGTAATCAGCTGATTAATGTTTGTAAAAAATTATTTATCACGTGACAGCTTGTGATTGGCTGATAGATCTGAATAGATAATATAAACACTGCTGTGATTCGCTATTAGCAAGGATGACGTCATTGTATTCGCCAGCCAATCAGCGTCTCTGTGGAGATAAATCCGAGATACTCCTCCTTGCGCCCGGCGCAAGTCCATCTCGGCCCGATTAAATTTAAACAGCCTCGGCGCAAGAAAGGGGGGTGAGGGGTTTCGCCGGAGTAGCATTTACACCATACTTACACCGCTTGACTTACACTTTTTTGCTGGATCTGGCCCCAGGCTGCTTGGTATCATCAGTCTAGGGCTGGGCGAGAACCGGTTCTGGAACCGGTTCCGACGGTTCCGCCACGACTGGCTGGAAACCGGTTCCGATTCTGGAACCGGTTCCGCCCTTTAAAGTTGTTCCTCGTAATCTTACATGATTGACGGTAGCTATCAGTGGCGTACCAGAAATTTGAAAAAATGGGGGGCCAACAAAACAAAACGGTTTTTACAAAAGTCGTGTTTCACGGAAATAAGGCGAAGAAATTATTTTTTTTGTGTAGATTAGGTAGGTAGGTATTTTGAATGAACATTCAACATACTTATGCAAAGAAAAAATGAGTCTGGACGAATACTATAATATAAAGTTCTATAATGGCAAGGATAAAAAAAATAATTGAATTTTTTTTTTTCGTTCGATGAATATATTTATTTATTATTATTTATTCTTTGCAAAAGGGGGCGGGCATGGTTGCATGCCCCCCCATGCCATGCCATGAAATGTGGACAACTGGTAGAGACGAAATGTGGACAACGTGAAGGGCACAGGTGTTGTGTAACTTGGATACTTTTCTCAGTTAAAAGAAGCTTGTATTTGTTTTTAGTAAAACTAGCCGCAAAGCCCCCTTTGGGGGGGGTTTTTTTGGTTTATTCCTGGGGAGGGCTATTGGGGGGGGCCCCCCGGGCCCCCCGCAAACACCCAACTAAACAAACTTTTTGGGGAAGGTCGCGTTTAAAAACTTTTTAAGGAAAAATTCGTAAATAAAACAAAATCATACTTCACTCTTAAATTCCCTATGTTGTTTTAGGTAGTGTTTGGTTACGTCGCTACGATACGTTTTATGAACGTAATTAAGACGTTATGTAATATGTGTTTCTTCTACTAATATATTACGTAGTGGTTTTACGTTTCAATTACGTAGCTACTTCCCAGCAAACATTGTCATGACGGGCCGGCATCAAATTAGTGCCGGCAAATCACAAACGGCATATTGGCATTGAATCGGCAAACCGTAATGAAGTTATTGGCCTGGCTGCGGACCGACAACTTGTGCGTACTTGTTTGCACCCCGGGCCTGTGTCGGTTACGTTACGTTTCTGTGTCAGATCTGTGTCGGCAAACCGTAACCAAACTATTGCCACTACTGAGCCACAAACGGGCCGACATAGCATCTATATCGTGCCATAAGCGGCCAACACAGCAACTGCATCGTGCCACAAGCAGCCGATTAGCATCCAAATAGTGCCTAAGCGGGCCTACACAGCAACTGAATCGTGCCACAAGCAGGCCGATTTAGCATCCAAATAGTGCCACAAGCAGGCCGACTTAGCATTTGAATAGTGCCACAAGCAGGCCGACTTAGCATTTGAATAGTGCCACAAGTGGGCCAATATAGCAGCTGAATAGTGCCACAAGCAGGCCGATAAAGCAGCTGAATCGCTTTACCGTTCCTAATGCCGGTGTAGCACGCCGACTAGTTACCCTGCCACGACTGCGCACGCACGACAGATGACATCACACAGGAAAACATTGATCACGCCTCCTGGACCAGAACATTATCGTCAGATTCGCTTATTTTACCTAAATGTCTACAAAACTTAACTCCAAACCTATCCAAAATTTAACCAAACCTAAATGAAACCTAAACCAAACGTTAACTTAACCCAAATTTAACCATTTATTTTTATATGATAATAGCAAGGTATATTAGGTTACTTAAGTTTGATTAGGTTAAATTTAAGTGAAGTTAAGGCTTGGTTTAGATTTTATTTAGGTTTGGTTAGGTTTAAGATAGGTTTGGGTTAAGTTTTGTAGACTTATTTAGGTTAAATAAGCGAATCTGATGATAATGTTCTGGTCCTGGAGGCGTGGCCAATGTTTTCCTGTGAGACGTCATCTGCAGCGTGTGCATAGTCGTGGCAGGGTAGCTATCCGGGCAGGGCAGCTAGTCGGCACGCTACACCGCCCCACTTTTAAATGAACACAGGTTTGTGAATGGAATAACCTG
>JACEEZ010019622.1:65817-69146 GCA_016584305.1 Chionoecetes opilio
CCTTGTCTACCTCACTAAGCTCAATGACTGTTTCCTCCATTTCTCTCTTGTCACTGTAAATCATAATGTTTTCCATTCCCTCTACTTCCATGTTCTTTCTAATTACTTTACTCCAGTACCCTTCTATTAATGAGTCTATTTCATCCTCCTTCTCTGTATCTCTTCCCTCTGTTTTCAGTTTAACTTTCTGGTTCATCTCTCGTCCACCGAGGTTTTTCTTTAATCTTTTCCATCCTTCCTTTTCCCTCTCTCCTCGGGGTAAACTGTTTAGTTTCTTTGCCTGCTGTTCCTCCCATGTAGCTATCTTTTTACTAATTAATAATATCTGTGCTACTTTTTTCGCATTCTTATATTGAGCAGCTACTTGGCACATTTTCTACCTGTTAGGTCGCAGCCTTTATTTGTCTTGGGTAAATCTGCAGTTTCAACCAATACTCCCAATCACCATTTTCTTTTCCCCGCCCAACGCCCGGGGGACTGTGGCAAATCGGGGGTTTTGGGTGGGGGAGGGAAATTGGCTGTCACTGGTTCATGATGCCCACAGAAACATAACCTTGCAGAACCTTAACTACACCTGTAATACTGCGGTTTAATACAATACATGGACATTGGTGACGTACCGTAGATAACAGTAAAGTCGCCACCTGCACTAATGTCGCCAGCCACCATCCATATATTACGAATTATAGCATCATTACTGATGTGTATGTGCCACTTAATTAAGATTACACAGTAGTTTACAGCGGTGGGCAGCGATAAATTTTGCGATAAAGCGATAACGATAAAGCGATAAATTTTTCCGCTAAGTCCTATAACGATAAAGCGATAAATTTCCAAAATACCTTAAAGCGATAAGCGATAAATCCTGCGATAAATCCAAAAATACTCTATTTTTGCTACTTATGCATTTAAAAACCTCTTTTTTACACTTAAAACACCATATATTACTTAATAAAAGACTAAAGGACCCGAAATTAACATTTTATTACTTTATAACAACATTTAATGAAGACAAATTAACAAAACTATCACAGCACAACATCACAAACACAAATACAACAATTTAAAACATCTCCTCATCCTCCTCATCCACCCCCCTTGGCACCTTGAACTTCTGCTTGAGGAGGTGGAGGTTTCCCTTCAGAAACACCAGGTACTCAAAGTTGTCCTCACTGAGGCACGCCCTCTTTGGCCTCAGGACGTCCCCAGCTGTGCTGAATAATCGCTCCACTGCTGCTGAGCTTGGATCCCAGTGTTGTACTTGATGAAGAGGTCACCCACTGGTCCCTATACTTTGCTGGGAAGTGCGACTTCTTCAGTGTTGCCTGCAACAATTACAAATATTAATTTATATTATCGCAATATTACATTTGTTAGCGCAATTATCGCAACATTTTATCGCAACATTACATTTGCTAGTATGTAAGAACAAAGCAATAAGTTTTAAGCACAATAGTCTTATTATCTCCTTGCTCCTCTTCCAGCCAGCAGCTCCTTCTTGATGTCCTCTTCCAGGTCGTCCTCCTGGTCAGCCTGGGTTGTGTCACACAGCTCTGCAAATGGGTCGGCGCTGACCTCCTCATGCTCCTCCATTGCCTCCATGTCCTGGCTGTTGTCTCTCTCTTCTGTCTCTTGCCTGATGAGCGCCTTCATCTCCTTCACAATATACTTCTCGAAATACTGCAGCCACCCGCAATCACAACGTCTACCTGGTCACTGGCCTGGCTGCCAGGGCGGCTGTCCTCTGGCTCACTGCCCAGGGACATGAGGGAGCTCGAGCGGGAGATGGTGGGAATGTCCACAGATCCCGAACTCCCGGAAATGTTCCGCTCCCTTTCCTGAGTCACATCACTGCTGCTGGCCTCCACGCGGAAAAAGTCCTCCACTGTCCTCTTGCCTGACATCTTGACACTCACTAATCACTAAATTCACTATTCTCGAACAATGAAGCGCGCCCGCCGCGACACTAATTAATAACGCAATATAAAACGCAAAAACCTAAACGATTTCCTGAAAAGGAAAAGTTAAAACACAAAATCACGCGACGTTCGTACGCACGCGCGAGGCGCACCTCAAAACGCAAAAAATATATAAAACTAATATATATTAATTAGATATTTAGTTAAGATAGCAATATACAATAAGAATTAAGTATATATAAGTTATAACACACAAAGAAGCTTTGGATCGCTGGTAGCACAATGAAACACAGAGCTGAGATCAGATGCGTCCAGTTTGGGGGGCTATTCAAAGAAACTGACAACAGAAGCGCGGGCCGCCAGGCGCCTGGCCGCATCTGTTTGCCGCGTAACAATGAGCCTGTAACCTCCCGCCGTAACGGTTTTTCGTCTTCTACTTTATCGCTGGATTTATCGCGGGAAATTTCAAAGCGATAAATATAAGCGATAAGTTTTTCCGGTCTTGCGATAAACGATAAGCGGTAAATTTTCGGTTAAAGCGATATTATCGCTTTATCGCATTATCGCTTTACTTATCGCAACGCCCACGACTGGTAGTTTATATCATGACTATAATCTACACTGTTTCTGCGTTGTTTTATGCTGTGTATCTGCAAGTATAGACGGTTTACAATTTCACTTCTCGTTTTTTTTCGCGCGACGACAACGGCGGCAAGACACTCAGAACATAAACACTAGCTGGCGATTTTAGTGTAGCCCGTAATCAACGTCACCACTCGGTTGATATTTTTGTAATTTGTTCATTTATAGCCATACTATGACACAGATGAAGACACAAAATGACAGACTCTCCAGATAGCCCCTTCTAACTTTCCTGTAATCATGGATGTAGAAATGTAAGTATGAACGCCACCACACGTCTGCACATCTAAAAAAACGTTGTCCTGGCGACTTTAGTGTTATCTACGGTACATTGTTTGCCCATTGTTTTACAGGGACCAGCACGTGTAGGTCTCACAGCCTCTTGTAGCTTCCTTATGTTCTTATGTTCGATAGAGGGGGCATCTTACCTACCCTTCCCCTAACCCCTTCACACCCAGATCTTACCTTTGCTATAAAAAAATGTATGTTGTTAGCCATAAAATTACAAAAAGTAACTGAATATAGCAAACTAGTTAGTGGACAAGGATACTAAACAGGTCATAGCTATAAAATATTGCTTATAGTCACTAAAAATTGTCTAATGGTACCCAATTACAATGGAAATAACGTTCTGGGCCTCAAGGGGTTAACCATGATAACGAGACAATTGTTTTATTTTACACAATATTTATCATCAGTTTTATTAGTAGCTTCGTCCTGACATTGAGTAAGCATAGTCTAACCCTTTGTTATTTCTAGATGTAAAAA
>JACEEZ010019624.1:0-10597 GCA_016584305.1 Chionoecetes opilio
TCCCCCTCTCTCTATCTAATATTTCGAACGTCGAAAGTGAAAGATTAAAGAGAGAGAGAGAGAGAGAAGAGAGAGAGAGAGGAGAGAGAGGGGAGAGAGAGAGAGAGAGGAGAGAGAGAGAGAGAGAGAGAGAGTGGGGGGTTTCGTAGCAAAGAGTCGATGTTTTGAACAGAGTAGTTATGGGTTCGAATAAGCCCCGAAACTGCTTCATTCACTCGGGGTTTTTGTGTGGTGTGTGTGTGGGGAAGTAAGAGAGAGAAAGAGATAATGTAGGAGGGGAAGATTATTAATTGAAATAGGAAGGAAGACAGGAAGAAACGAAGGAAGAAAAAATGGATAAAAATGTATGTAAGAATAAGGAGGAGGAGGAGGAGGAGGAAGGAAGGAAAGGAAGGAAGAAATAGGAAGGAAGGAAAGGGAAGGAGGAATGGGAAAAAGGAAAGGGAAAGGGAAGGAAGGAAAGGAAAGGGGAAGGGAAGGAGGAAGGGAGGGAAGGAAGGAAAGGAAGGAAGATAATCAGGAAGGAAGGAAGAAGGGAAGGAGGAAGGGAAGGAAGGAAGAAAATCAGGAAGGAAGGAAGGAAGAAGGAAGGAAGATAATCAGAAAGAATAGGAAAGGTGTGAAGGAGGAAGGAAGGAAGGAAGGAAAGGAAGGAAGGACTAAGGGAAGGAAGATAATCAGAAAGGATAGGAAAGGTGTGAAGGAGGAAGGAAGGAAGGAAGAAAGGAGGAAGGAAGGAAGGAAGAAAGGTGTGAAGGAAGGAAGGAAGGAGGTAGTAAAAGGTAGAAAAAAAGTTTAAATACCCTAAGCTTGTTAACATGGTCATTGAACTTGTCGAGAGAGAGAGAGAGAGAGAGAGAGAGAGAGAGAGAGAGATTCACTATCCCTGCAAAATATAATAATGTGATACTTGGTAAACATATACGTTCCCCTCTCTCTCTCTCTCTCTCTTTTCTCCTCTCTCTCTCTCTTTTCTCTCTCTCTCTCTCCCCTTCTCTCTGTCTGTCGGTCTCTCTCTCTCTTGTCTGTTTTATCTGTCGGTCTCTCTCTCTCTCTCTCTCTCTCTCTCCCCTCTCTCTCTCTCTCTCTCTCTCTCTCTCTCTCTCCTCTCTCTCTCTCTTCTTCTCTCTTTTCTCTGTCTGTCTCTGTCTCTCTGTATGTTTCTCTCTCTCTCTCTCTCTCTCTCTCTTCTCTCTCTCTCTCTCTTTTCTCTCTCTCTCCCCTCCCCCTCCTCCCCTCTCTCTCTCTTTTCTCTCTCTCTCTCACTTAACACTTAACACTTAACACTTTATTATGTTCGCCATTTTACAATATTTTATAATGTTTAAAAACAGGATATGGGGTTGCAAACAGCCCTTACAAGCAAAGCTTTTTGGGCAAATTTCTCTCTCTCGTCTGTCTGTTCGGTTCTCTCTCTCTGTGTCTGTCTCTATTTGTCTCTCTCTCTCTTTTCTCTTTCTCTCTCTTCTCTCTCTTCTCTCCCCTCTTTTCCTCTCTTCTGTCTCTGTATGCCTCTCCTCTCTCTCTCTCTCTCTTTTCCTTCTCTTCTCTTCTTCTCTCTCTTCTTCTTCCTCTCTCTCTCTCTCTCTCCTCTTCTCTTCTCTCCTCTCTCTTTCTCGTCCCCTCTCTGTTTTCTCTCTCTCCTCTACTCTTCTCTCTCTCTCTCTCTCTCTCCTCTCTTCTCTCTCTCTCTCTCTCTCTTTATAAAGGCGTACACACAGTAAATCTTTAAGGGTCACCACAAATTGTTTTTACTTCAAGTTTATTATAGAAAAAAATGAGGAAGAAAGGGAGGAGGAGGAGGAGGAGGAGGAAGAAGAAGAAGAGGAAGAAGAAGAAGAAGAAGAGGGAAAGATCAATTTTTTTCCTCCTTTTTTCTTTTTCTTTATCTTCCTGTTATCTCCTCCTCCTCTTCCTCCTCCTTTCCTCCTCCTCTTCCTCCGGCTCTTCTTACTCCTCTTCCCCACCCATTAGCCGTAAACTAGTTATAAAGCATGTAATATATATTTTTTTGTTACAAAGAGAGAGAGAGAGAGAGAGAGGGAGAGAGAGAGAGAGAGAGAGAGAGAGAGAGAGAGAGAGAGAGAGCCCACGTCAGATTCGGTGCCACGTATGAGCAATATGAATAATTTTGAAACTAATTTTCATAATGATTTTTTTTTTCATACAAACGTGAAAATCTTGTTAATAAAAAATAGACATCTTCCCAAGGGCAATAATACTCGTTATATGTAAGGATAAAATTTTTTTTTTTTTTTTTTTTTTTTTTTTTTTTTTTTTTTTTTTTTTTTACATAAACAAAGAAACTGGCCAAGGGCACAAAAAAATGGGTAACACAAAGCCCGTTTAGTTGCCAGTCCCTAAAAAGAAGACAGTAAGAGAATAAAATAAAAACAGAGGGGTGAGCCAATTAGTTCGGGAGGGTCTTGTTACTCTTGTTTTGAAAAGATTTAATCATAGGAAAGTGGAAAAAAAGAAACAGGAAGAGAGTTCCAGAGTTTACCAGTGAAAGGGATGAAAGAGGGAAAGATACTGATTAACTCTTGCATTAGGAAGATGACAGAATAGGGGTGAGAATGAGTAGAAAGTCTTGTGCAGCGAGGGGCCCCGGGAGGGGGGAGGCATGCAGTTAGCAAGTTCAGAAGAGCAGTGAGCATGAAAATAACGGTTTGAAGAGAGCAAGAGAAGCAACATTGCGGCGGTGATTTAAAGATTGAAGACGTCAGTCAGAGGAGAGGAGTTGATGAGACGAAAAACTTTGACTCAACCCTGTTTAGAGAGCTGTATGAGGTGGATCCTCCCCAAACATGTGAGACATACTCCATACATGGGCGGATAAGGCCCTGTAGAGAGCAAGCAATTTGGGGGGGAGGAAAAAAAAGGGCGCAGACGCCACAGGACACCTAATTTCTTAGAAGCTGTTTTAGCAAAAGATGAGATTGGAGCTTTCCAGTTCAGATTTTTAATAAAGGTAGTCCTAGAATGTTCATTGTAGAAGAAGGAGACAGTTGAGTGTCATTGAAGAAGAGGGGATAGTTATCTGGTAGGTTTTGTCGAGTAGATAGTAAGATAGGACTGGGAATGGCTCTAAAAGGGATTATAAAACAAAATCTCGAAAAACAAAGTCCATATTAATCATGGTCAGCACGCACGTAACCTGTTAGGAACACCAAACTACTATGAACTACTTACTATATACTACTCTATATAGGGGAGAGCGGGGCAGGTTGCATCGAGGGTAGGTTGCATCATTGCCTCTAACTCGCATTAACTTTTTTTTATTATTATTATTGTTGTAGTTATAGTAGTAGTAGTAGTAGTAGTAGTAGTAGTAGTTGTAGTAGTAGTAGTAGTAGTAGTAGTAGTAGTAGTAGTAGTAGTAGTAGTAGTAGTAGTTTATAGTAGCAGTAGTAGTAGTAGTAGTAGTAGTAGTAGTAGTTATAGTAGTAGTAGTAGTATTAAGACGATGTACGTGTGATAAACATGCGAGTTAAGAGGCAATGATGCAACCTACCCTCGATGCAACCTGCCCCGCTCTCCCCCTACTACTATACTATATATACTCTACTATACTATAAACACTATAAACTACTATATACTACTACTACTAACACTACTATAAAAAACTACTACTACTTAAAAAAAAAAAAAAAAAAAAAAAAAAGTGTCATCAAAATCAGGTGAAATCAATAATTCGACCAAATTTTGAAGGCATCGATTTTTTTTTTTTTTTTTTTTTTTTTTATATAACTCTCCCATCCTTCCTTCCGCTATAATAGTAACAGTCTATGATAGGATACAGTTATACTAGTTATGATTGTATATAGTTATGCTAGGTAGTTCACACACCCACCCTTCCTTCCTTCTAAATGACGGGAGTGTCAGGAACTATATGTGTAATGCAAGGACAAAATTACAAGGTTAAACTTATACACTCTCAGAAATAAGGGTACATATAAGGGTAAATAAGGGCAGAAATAAGGGGTATATTAAGGGTCGAATTGTTACATCACACCATCACTACCCTTTTTAAACCCTATGTCCAGGTTGGAGGGTAGATGCTGCCGATTATACCCTTCATCTACCCTTTATCTACCCTTTATAGACGAGAGGGTTGCAAAAGGGTATATTTGCGTCGATCCGAAAGGGTATATTTGTAAGGGTAGAAAAAGGGTAGCAGTATTTCATCACTACAAATACCCTTTTTCTACCCTTTTCCTACCCTTTTTTTCTAAGAGTGTAGATAGGAGGGAGAGAGAGCTAGATAGATAGATAGCAGGAAGATAGATAGATAGATAGATAGAGAGAAGGAAGATGGATAGATAGACAGGTAGGATATATATAGAGAGATAGGAAGAAGATAGATCGATAGATAGCTAGCAGGAAGATAGATAGATAGATAGATAGACAGGTAGAATATATATAGAGAGATAAGAAGAAGATAAATAGATAGATAGATAGGGTGGGATAGATAGATAGCAGGAAGATAGATAGATAGATAGCTAGCAGGAAGATAGATAGATAGATAGATAGGATAGATAGATACATACAAACGTATAGATAGAGAGAAAGAGACAACAGAGGAAAAGGTCATTGAAAACACATCAAAAAATTTTACTATTGAATTTTACGTAATAATAATAATAATAATAATAATAATAATAATAATAATAATAATAATAATAATGACAACAACAACAGAAACCGAACCAACAGTCATAATAACGGTGCCTAAACCAGTCCACACACACACACACACACACACACACACACACACACACACACCACACACACACACACACACACACACACACACACCCCCACACACACACCCCAAAATTTACGGTTGTTGCCTATCTATTTTGCGTGTGGACTCTTTTTCCTTTCTCTCTTTCTTTCTCTCTTTCTTTTCTCTCTTTTTTGGTGTCTCTTTCTCTCTCTCTTCTCTTCTCTGTCTGGTGTTCTCTCTTCTCTCTCCCCTCCCCTCATCTCTCTCCTCTCTCTCTCCTCTCTCTCTCTCTTTCATTCTTTTTCTGTGTCTGTCCTCCTTTCTCTTCTGTGGTCTTCTCCTTTCTCACTCTACTTTTTTTGTCCTCTTTCTCTTATCTGTGCTGTCTCTCTTTCTCTATCTTGGGCGTCTCTCTTTTTCTCCCACTCTATCTGTTCGTCTCTTTTTTCTCTCAAACGTGTCTGTTCTTTTCTCTTAACGTGTTTTCTTCTTTTCTCTCTTTCTGTCTCCCCTTTTTTTTCTCTCGGGAAAAATTTTTACTCTTTCATGCAAATTTTAGAACTTTAAAATATTTTCTTGTGTTAGAATAAAAGAGGAGGGGGGAGGAGGAGGAAAAAAAAAGAAAAAGGAGGGGGAGAAAAAAAGGGGAAAAGGGGAAGAAAGAAGAAGAAAAAGGAGAAAAGAAGAAAAAAAAAGAGGAAGAAGAAAAAGAGGAAAAGGGGAAGGAAAAGAAAGGGAAGAGAAAAAAGGAAAAAAGAAGAAGAAATAAAAAAAGGAGAAAGGAGGAGGAGGAGGGGGAAATAATAAGAGAAGAAGAGGGGGAAAAGAAAAAAAAGGAGGAGGGAGGGAGAAGAAAGGGGAAAGGAGGAGGGGGAAAGAGAAGAGAAGGAGAAGAAGAAAAAGAGGGGGAGAAGAGAAGAAGAAGAAAGAAGAAGAAGAAAAAGGAAGAAGAGGAGGAGGAGGAAAAAGGAAGGGGAAAGAAAAGGAAGAAGAAAAAGAAGAAGAAGAAGAAGAAGAGAGGAGGAAGAAGGAAAAGAGAAGAAGAAGAGGAAGAAAAAAGAAGAAGGGAAGAAGGAGGAAGAAGAGAAGAAGAAAAAGAAGAAAGAAGAAGAAGAAGAGAGGGAGAAGAAAGAAGAAAAGAAGAGGAAGAAGAAGAGGAGAAGAAAAGAAGAAGAGAGAAGGAGAGAGAAGAAGAAGAAGAAAAAAAAAACTAAAAAAATAATTAAAATAATAAGAAAAGAGGAGAAGAAAGAGAACAAGAACAAACCAAGAGAGAGATACCGTCCCCCTTTCCTCTTTTTTTTTGCTTTTACTAGTTTCCCAAAAAATTTTCCCTCCCCCGTGTTACTGTCGAGATATCAAGTTTCTGTTTTCATTGACTTTATTCCCAAATTTATTTTTTATTTTATTTTGGTATAGTGTGGTGGTGGTAGTAGTGGTATAGTAGTGTGGTGGTGGTGGTTGGTATTTGTGTAGTAGTATTTGGTGGTGGTTGGTGGTTTGGTGTGGTGGTTGGGGTTTGTGGTGGTGGGGGTGGTAATGGTGGTGGTGGTGGGTGGTGGTGGTTGTGGTATGGTGGTAGTATTTGGGGGGTGGTGGGTGTGGTGTTGGGGGTTTTGGGGTGGTGGTGTGTGGTTAGTGGGGGTGGTGGTGTGGGGTTTATGTGGTGGTGGTAGTGGTATAGTTTGGTAGTAAGTGGTGGTAGGGGTGGTAGTGGTGTGGTTAGTAGCGATGGTGGTGGTAGTAGTGGTGGTGGTGGTAGTAGTGGTGGTGGTGGTGGGGGGTAGTAGTGGTGGTGGTGGTGGTAGGGTGGGGGTAGTATTTGGTAGTGGTGTGGGGTGGGGGTGGTGGTAATGGTGGTGGTGGGGGGGGTTTTGGGGGTGGTGGTGGATTGGTAGTGTTTGGTGTGTGGTGTGTGGTGTAGTGGTGGTGGTGTGGGGTTTGGTGGTGGTATTTGTTGGGGTGGTGTGGTAGTGGTGGTGGTAGTAGTGGTGTGGTGGTGGTGGTGGTGGTGGTGGTAGGGGTGGTGTGTGGTTGTGTGTGTTGTTGTGGTTTTTTATTTTTTTTTTTTTTTCTTTTCCCCCTTTCTTCCTCTCTCTCTCTCTCTCTTCTCTCCCCTTTTCCCCTCCCCCCCCCCTTCTTTTGCTTTCTTTTAAAAAGGGGGGGGGGGTTTTTTTTCAGTTTAATTAGGTTTGAGGAGTGGTTTTATTGTGGGTTTTTTGGTGTTTGGTGTGTGGGGGGTTTGTGTTGTGGTGTTTGAGGGTTTGGATTTGTTTTTTTGTGGGGTTTTTTGGGGTGATTTGGGGTTTTTTGAGTGTGGTTTTTGTGTGTGGTGTGTGTGGTTGTGTGTGGTGAGTGGGAGTGAAATTGGTAGTTGGGAAGGGAGGGAAAAGGGGGGGGGAGGGAGGGGGGGGAGGGGAGGGGGGGGGGAGGGGGGGGAGGGGAGGAGAGGGATTGGTGGCTTTGGAACACAGGGGAGAAAAAAGAGGAGGGGGGGGGAAAGAGAGGAAGGGGGAGGAAGGAGGAGGAGAGGGGGGAGGGGGGGGAGGTTTTTGGTTCCCCCCTTTCCCTTCCCCCCCCCCCCCCCCCCCTTTTTTTCCTTTTTTTAAAGGGGAAAACCCCTTTTAAAAATATTTGTTTTTTTCCGTTTTTTCACTTTTTTTTTGTTTGTTAATTTCCTCTCCTCCTCCCCTCTTTCTCCTCCCCCTTTCCCTCCCCCTCCTCCCTCCTCCTCCTCCTTTTCCCTTCTTTTTCTCTTTTTTCCCTTTTTTTCTCTTTTTCCTTTTTCCCAAATTAAAATATCCCCCTTTCCCTTCCTTCCTTCTCCTCCTCCTTTTCCTTCCCTCTCCTCCCCTCCCCCTTCTCTCTCTCTCCCCTTCTCCCCCGTCTCCTCTCTCTCTCTCTCTCTTCTCTTTTTCCCTTTTCCCCTTTTCTCCACTTCTCTTTACCCTCTTTTCCCTTTCCCCCCTTCTTCTTTCCTCTCTCCTCTCCTCTCTCTTTCCCCCCCGCCTCTCTCCCTCTCTTTTTTTCCCCTCTCACGTTTTTTTCCTTTTTCTCTATTCCCCCCCGGGGGTTGGTGGGGGCCCCAGATGGGTTTTCGGGTTTTAAGTAATTGTAAAAAAAGGATTATTTTTTGGTGTGTGTGTGTGTTGTGGTAGTAGGTATGTTAGTAGTGAGTAGTAGTGTATTTTGGGGGGGTTAGTAGTAGTTGTGAGGGGGGGGGTTGGGGGTTGTGTTTTGTTGTGTGTGTGTTGTGTGTATATAGTTGTGTATTTGTTTGTAGTAGTAGTGGGTTTTGGTAGTAGTATGTAGTGTTTTGTTGTAGTAGAGTAGTGGGTGTAGTTGTGTGGAGTGTTGTAGTGGTGTGTAGTAAAAGTGGTAGTAGTAGTATTGGGGTGTTGTGTATTGCAGTGTGGTGGTAGTATATGGTGAAAGTGTAAGTAAGTGTTAGTTGTGTGTTTGTTTTGTGTGGTGTGTGTGGGGGGGGGGTGTGTGTGTGGTGTGTGTGTGGGGAAAAGGGGGAGAGGGGGGGGAGAGGGAGGAAGAGAGAGGAGAGGCGAGAGAGAGAGAAGAAAGTGTGTGTGAATTAATTAGAAATGTAAGGGAAATTTTAGGAATCCCCCCAAAAAAAAAAAAAAACCACACACACACACACACACCCCCCAAACACCACAACCCCACCCCACTTAAACTACCATTACCATTACCATTACATTTCCCATTTTTTTGTTATTACTATTATTATTATTTTTTTATTAAAAATTGTCATTATTATTATATTTTTATTATTATTATTATTATTTTTTCCCACGGGTAAGGCGAACCGGGAAAGGGGGGACGCGGAGTGGAAATTACGGGGTGTTGTTGTGTGTGTGTGGGTGTGTTTTTGTGTCATTCCCCCATGGTCCTTGTCCACGCGATCGCCGTTCATCCCCCCGGTCGAGTTTGGAGTCATTACCGACTTTGGGTAATGGGGGAAATCAGCCCCCCCCCACCCCTTCCTCAAAAGGGGGCATTAAAACCCCCCGAATTTGTCGGGGGTTTTTAAAAAACCCCCGGGGGGGAAAGAGTGGGGGCCCGGGGGATCGAAACGCCGGACCACCCGAATGGGTGCCGGACGTTCTAACCCACCCCGGACGTTCATGCATTTTGTGTGTGTGTGTTGTGTGTGTGTGGTGGTTGTGTTTTTGTGTGTGGTTTGGTGTGTGGTGGTGAGAGAGAGGGGAGGGAGAAAATTGATACCCTTAAATCTTTTAAAACAACTTTTCTCCCCATTTTCCTCCCTCCTCCCCTCCTCCCTTTCCCCCTCCTCCTCCCCTCCTCCTCCTCCCCCTCCCCTCCCCTTATGGGCAAATGGTCGAGTTTTACTATCAAAATTAGTCCAGGGTTGCATCTTCACACACACACACACCCCACAAACAAAACTACACACGTAATCCTTGCCAGTGACCTTGTTTAGTCAATATCGCGGCGAGAGGGGGAGAGGAGGAAAAAGGAGGAGGGGGAAGGAGGGAGGAGGGGGAAAAAAAGGAAAAGGAAAAGAAAAAAAATTTTATTTTAATGAGATTAAATTGGGATGAAGAGAAACTTTTTCCTCTCTCTCTCTCCCCCCTTTTCTCCCTCTTTCCCTCTTTCCTCTCTCTCTCTCTCTCCTCTCTCTCTCTTCCTCTCCCTTTTCTCTCTTAAGGGAAAAGGGGTGAGGCAAGAAATTTTTTTGACCTTTTTTGTGTTTCTCAGGTTATTTTTTTTGTTCCTGAGTTTTTCTTTTCCTTCTTTTTTTCTCTACCATTACCACCCCTACACCATTTCTACTACTACAAATACTACTCAGAGCGGGGGGAGCGCAAAAAAAAAGCGCAAATGCGAAAAAACCCAAAATTTTGCGCCCCAATAAAATATTTGCGTTTTCCCAAAAAACACAAAAAATTTGCGCTTTGGAGTTTGCGTCCCGATTTTTTTATAAGTCCGCAAACCCAAAACTTAGCAGAAAACTGATGGTGGGTGTTTAGCTGGGCCAGACGTGATGGGGGCAAACCATGGGGCTGACGGCCAAGAATTGGAGAAGTGGTGTTGTCAAGGGTAACATGAACCCCGCTCAAGGGGCGGTGGGGGAGGACAGGACCAAACGAGGGGACCAAAAATTAATATTTTGTATTTATTTGTCAAATTTTTTGGTTTTGACGTATTTCTTATTTTTTTTATAAACTTTGTTCAATAAAAGCTTCAAAACTGTAAACATTCTCTTTAATCATTTAACATTTTATTTAAATTTAAAATGAATTTTTTGTTTTCAGACTAACAAATGAGGTTTTGCGCTTAAATTTTATGTTTGCGCTTTAAATTTTTTTTTTTGCGGGAGTTTTTTTTTCGCTGAAATTTGCGCTTTTTGCGCTCCCCCTTTTTTCGGAATTTGCGCTTTGCGGACCCATCGCGAAAATTTGCGCTTTGCGGAAAGGGAAAAAAATTTGCGCGCCCCGCTCTGTTACTACATACACTACATATACTACATAATACTACTAAATACTACTATCTATATACTAAATACTACATATACATACACTACTACTACTAAATACTACCAATAATTTAAATTACTACTATATCAGAGTGTTTTTAGAGGCATGAAAAAATTGGTTTTAATTTTAAAGGTTTTTTTTTAAAATTTTTTAAAGGGGGGAGAGAGGAAGAGAAGAGGAAGAAAAATTATAAATTTTAGATTCACTTTTCAGTAAATATGGTGGGAAAACACTATCCGGGGCGTGGCCTCGGTGCTCATCTCCGTGGGATTGTCTTTAGCCGGGGGGGACAAAACCCCCGGGGGGTTTTCCCCGGAAAAAACCCCCGGTTTTAAAAAAAAAAGGGTTTGGG
>JACEEZ010019626.1:2500-15000 GCA_016584305.1 Chionoecetes opilio
TGTTTTAGTTTCACAGGTGTTGTGAAGGGTTTGTGGTAGGGTTTGAGGATATGTGGGGGTTAGCCCTTTTCAGAAAAAAATTTTTTTTCCTTTTTTTATACCCCCCCAAGGTTCCCCCATGTTTTTTGCCCCTAAAAAGCCGAAAATCAAACCCTTTTGAGCAAAAATGTCAGGAACCCTTTGCCTCTTTGGGACTAAGATATTAAGCCCGCGACAGTAGAAAGCGCTTTTTTCCTTTCCCCCAGATTTTTTTCACCTGAGACTTTGTTAAAATTTTGGGATAGAAAAACAAAGGGGTATAAAATTGAAGATTTTAAATTTTTTCTGAAAAAAACAATCCAAGTAAACTTAAAGAAAAAAAGACACATCATACCCAAAAAAAAGCAAAATTTTCTAAAAAATTTCTAAAAATTTTCAAAAAATATACAATTTGACATCAAAAAATGTGGGGAAAAGACTCTAAAAAACTTTTTTCAATGGCAGAAAACTCATGTCATGTGAAGGACATTTTACAGTCTTTTTTTCAGAGTTGCTTGAAGCTATCAAATCGTCAGGTTGTTTCCAAGTTTGAAGAAGTACGTTTTTGCGAGAATCGTGGAAAGATTTTTGCGAACGTATATTTGACTCCCCGCTCAGCAAGTCATTCACACTTTACATTGCTGACATATTCGGGGCCCTTGCTGTAGTCTCACTCCTTGGCCAGGGCCCCACAGGTTGCAGAAGCCAGCATACCCCAATCCCCAAGGGTGTAAGCAGAAGAGACTTTTGGCCCAAAACAGATCAGCCAGAGTGTTTGGGCTGAAACCCTGGGGGAAACTGGGTTTTCCCCTCGCTGAAGCTATCGGGCTTCCAGTGGCGTGCAGCTTGGCAGCAATGCCTGCTTTTTTTGTCACTGAGTTGCTACAAAGAGAGCGAACGGCACAACTCTGGTCAGGACCATTGGGGTTTTTCAAGTTTTGTACACTCCCGAGCAATCTCTGGATCTGTTCTCTTGAACTTCATCATGTCCTCATGAACTGCAGATCTTTTGCAGGGCATCTGCAGAAGGTAGATGACACCACATGGGTGTATAGAACAGCCCTGGGAAGAGATTGAGGCGTTCCACTTCACAACAGTTTCTTCATCGTACTCCAGCTGTAGCAAACATAACATTTTATAGAATACGGTTTCGGCCATCCCCCGGGCCTGATGAATGGCTCAGGACGACTCCAGTGGATTCCGCGGGGAGGGGTCCCCAAAGGGACGATCAGTGTAAGTCAGCCATCTCACGGTAGTCAGCTCTAGGAGGTCTCCGACTCAGGATTTTTTTGGGTTTTTCCCTTTGCACTCTTTCTTTTTTATTCAACCTTTTTTGGTGAGGGACGGGTTGTGGGGTTGTCGGGGTAAGATCTGTCCAAACGCTTAAAGTGTGAACCAAGGTTTCTCTGGGCTTTTGACCTTCCCAAACAGATTTCCCATACAGCACCAACCAGCACTTCTAGAAGTAGGTTGCAGGCCAGGTGAACACCCGCAAGCTGTTGCCCCAGAGTTTGGAGCTCCCGATGTACCCCACTTTTGCGGCCGTTGTGTAAAAACCCCAAAGGGCAGGATCACTCCAAAAAGCCCCCCAGCCCCAGCAAATCCATGGATGCCTTCCCTGAGCCGTTCCTGTTGAGCGTTACATGGTACTCCCAGTAGTTTTGCCCTTCAGGAAGAGGTGGTCCTGAGCAAGCACAGAGAGTCTCTGACGTGGCCCCGGGAAATCACTTCCCAGGACATCTTCGCTTTTGCCATCCCAGTGGAGAGCAGCATACTGGGAGGGTCCTGCTAAATGCTCCCTTTTTCTCCTGGCTGATGTGGAACCTTGTCAGCATCCTTTCCGTCTCGTTGTTGGGTTGAGATGAAAATGCCAGGTCAGCCCCCAGCCTTCAATGTAGCGAGATAAGGCTGTCACTTGATTGCAACATCCCAGCGATAGGGGTCTGCAGATGTCCACACTCCATGACCCTCCGGGGAAAAGTGAAGTCACAGGTTTGGTGATGTAAAATCCAGGACGAGGTGTTGGTAATCCATGTCCTCGCATTCCCTTCCTGTGGGTTTGGGTCACCCCAGGTAACCATCAGCAGCAGCCCTTTCGCTGTTTTGGGCGCTAAAAAATTGTAGAAATTTGTGACAAATTTTATCTGTTCCCTTTTCTGCTGCGTCTTTCAGCCCCCCGCTTGCGCTGGGACCCTGACTCAAAACTTGTCAGGGCCAGACAGTGGGCCCTTTTTCTTTTTTTCTGATCCCGGGAGAACCGACGTCCTTGTCCCTTTTTCTCCCTTTAAGAGTCGGTTTCTCTTATTTTCCTGGTGGCTCTGAAGTCCTATGTCGAACAGGCTATCTAATTCCAAGGGGAAAAAGGGACTCCTTTCCCCCCGGGTCACCTTTCTACCTTTTTCCTGCTAGATCTCTGGCTTTTTGGAAATGTCAGAAAAGCTGCGCTGCATTGTACTTGGTCATGGTCTTTATCCCACCATCTGCCAGAATGGGGGATAGCCTCCCCTGTTTTATTGGGGAGGTTTGATGTTTTGGATCCCGTATTTTTGGCAAACTCTGGAGAGGAGGAAGTACGGAAGGCCCGTCTGTTTGGGGGTAACGGGAGCCCCTGATCTGGGGTGAGGGGGAGCCGATCAGGAAGGTTTCTGTAGCAGACTAGTAGCAGGTCGGGGTGACGCTTGTCTTGGACTGCAGGGGGGGTTCTGAGATGTCAATTTCGCCTCGGAGTCCTTGCTTACTGCCAAGTGAAGTTTTTTTTGAAATATCTCGGATTTTTTTAGCAGGTTTCAACAGATCGCAACAAAAAAAAACAGACCCTTAGTGCATGCTAAAACCATTGGAATTTGGATAAGGAAATAAATTAAATTTTTTTTGTTTAATTTTTTGAAAATTTTTCGTAAAAATCAATGTAAATTTTCCAAAATGTTTTATGCTTTTGATGTTCAGCGCATCTAATTTCTTGATTTAACGGTTTGCCCATTATTGGTGAAAAAATAGGCGAAAAAAAACATCAAAATGCCCCAAAGTGGCGTTCAGAAAAAGGTATGGAATTAAATTTTATGCTTTAGAGGGAAAAGGGTTTCCCGACTTTTGGGTTAAATGGTTGTAATTTTTTGACTTTTCAGGTCAAAAAGCTTGGAAACCCTTCAGGAGGGGATAAAAAAAAGGAAAAAAAAATGTTTCTGAAAAGGTCTAACTCTTGTACCCAAATTTGGCGAGAAGAGAATCGAGAATTCTCGCCAACGGAAATTTTCGACGACAGTTCCCCTTCTATAATAGATGAAAAGGATGAAAAAAAGGGTTTCATTTTTTATTTTACAACATTTTTCGAAGGGGATTATATTTTCATTTGTTTGTGTTATAAAAATTTTTGTTTGTTTTTGGCAGAAAAGAAAGGGAAAGATTTTTTTTTACTACGAGTCATACACCTTCTGGAGGGCTATCATTTAGCTTCAGCAGAGTGGAGAACTATTCCGGAAAAACAAAAAAGTAATACTTTGGGAAAAAGGTTTAATTTTTACACTGGACCAGAATTACCTAACATTTGGGGGTGTGCTTTTTGGTTTCCTTAAAGGATTTAAGAAATCTCAATGAGTTCTGTCGCAAATCATTACTTTGGAGATATCAAAGTTTTTAGTAAGAAGCGTATACGACAGAAAATTAAGTAAAAAACCACCCCTTTTGATTTACTAACCTAACTAAGTAACGTAAACCCCACCTTTAGATTTATAAAACCCAACTCCACCTTTGATTCACTAAACCCCAAACCAACTCCACGTTTTTTAACCTTCTAACTAAACCAAAAACCTCATTGGGAAAAATGTCCGCGGGAAGGAGAAAAGAGAGGCGATGCAGGTCAAAAGAGGAAGAAGAGGGACGACGTAAACACTTGGTCTTTTTCCCCCTATAAATAAAGGTATTGTTTTAGGTTGCCCATACTCCCCCCTCTCCCGAAAAAAAGTTTGGGCACCTTTGGGGGGTAGCGGGATATTTGGTTTGGGGGACAAAATGGGTTGGGTTGAACCAACAGTTATTTAGTTAGGTAGGGTAAAAAATCCCTAGATCTAGGGAAAATTAGAATTTTTTCAGTCAAGAAACGATGGACCTGTGACGACCCCACAAACAGAAAAGACCCGGAGTATCGAGTCCACCCCCACCCTCCCCCACCCCTCCATTAAAAGAGGAAAAACAAAATTTTTGGGTACCGGGGGGTGTCGAGGGGCCCCATTAGGGTTTGGTAGATTATGGGGATTATCCTAGTTTGGATGATTTTCGGGTGATTATCGCGTTTGGATGATTATCGGGGGTCAAGGGGGGGAGAGCCCTCGTAGGAGGTTAGGTTTTAATTTTCTTAGGTTTGGGGTTTGATTACGGGGGGCCGTAATCTCGGAGCTTTAAGGGTTTGGTAAATTTCAATATCTATGAAAATTTCCCCTAGATATAGGGAATTTTGATCCTACAGAACTCTGAAAAAACTGTTTTCGGCATTATTTAGTCCCCACCTCAAACCCCGCATTCCCCACAGGTCCCCCCAAACGTTTTTGGGGAAGGGGGAGAGTAGGGCAAACCCTAGGAAATTTTTCCAAATAATATCATATTTCCCAAAGTAAGGCGGAAGGGTGACGGAAGGATACACACAAGGTAAACCTGAGTAAAGGAGGGAGAAAAAACAATAGCCCGGAGGAAGTGTGATCAGGCAGAGATACGGGGATACGTAGCTACAGATACGGCAGTATATCTACCAAGTATTGTTACTGCCGTATTGCCCCGGGCACACTCCCTCCCTGGCTTTTGCCCCCTTTCCCCCTTTTGTACTCGTGGTTTTCGTTTGTTTTCCCTTTCCCCACCCTTCCACCTTACTTGTGGAAATTAAAACATAATTTTTTAGGGAGGGAGAGACAGTGTTTCATCCCTTCCCGCGTAAAACTTTTTACGGGATCTTATTACAGTAATATGAATTAATCCTTTTAAAATTGCTTTATTTTCAGTTTTTAAAGGGTTTTCACTAATTTTTTGCTCATATTTTTTGATTTCAAGGTTTTTCAGATCTAAGAGACATTTTAGGGAATGTAAAGCTACGTTTTTTAGCGCGAAGTTTTGTCGCAGGAACGCAGACCCATAGCTATGGCGGAAAAATTTTTTCCCTGCTATGGAGAATTTATGGGAACTTTTGTTTTGCGAAACCCTTTTGGGAATCCCATAGCCTTATTTAAATACCGGGCCTGGGCCCGGCGACTTAAAAAATTTTAAATTTTATATACCCTCTTCCCCCATTTTTAGTTTCCCAATATCTTCGAGTTTCTCCTCATCGCTTTCTTTAAACATCTGTTCATTTCAGGTATTGGCTGTGATCCTCCTAAATTAAAAACATTTAGAAATTTAATCATTTAAATTTGTACACATATCCTCACCCGTATTTAAGACCTCACCCGCTTAATCTTAACGGCCCCACTAATTCCTTCCCTTTCGTTTTATATACCCTGATAAAAAACTAAGCCCTTAGGGTCGTTTTTTCCCTGTCCAGCGACTTAATCTCATAATTGTTCCTAGCACTCGTGTTAATCTCTTCACTGTCGTCGCCATCACGTTATACTGTTCTTTGCTCACCTGTCCAGCCTTGAACCTTAAGTACATGTTCTTTTTACTCCAATGTTGTGTTTTAAACTCGTTGTCATCCATTTTGGGTCACTCGTCCTGATCCACACTCTTCACCAATCCCTGGTGATTTACTAGGAACAATTCAATTAGTAGTAGCCCGAGGGACGCTCCCTCTGGTACCCTCCTGGTACATCCCTCGCATTGCCCCTCCACTCACTCCACTTGGACCTCCACCTCAACATTAAGAGATCTTATCTCTATCTCCTGCTTTTTCACCACGTTTTTCAATTCGTCCACTTCTCTTAATGCTGTGCTTTTAAAATCGCAGTATCCATTTTGGGAAACGTTTTTCCTGTATTATTGCCCTATAAGGAATATTCTTTTTCTGTCCTGCAATTTAAAATTTTTGACAAAGAATGTCTAATCCTCTTTAGCACTGACCTCACTGACACCCCTCTCCGACCCCACCTCAAACCCACCTTCCCCTCCATCCTACATCCCCAGTTTAAACCATTCCTTAATGAGTGTCTTTTAACTTACATATTTGACCTTCTGAAGGCAGGTACTCTATGCCTATTAACACTTATAGATTTTTACTTCTCATTTTAACCCGTCGGGGGGGCCAGCGACGTAGATCTACGTCGGCAGGGCGTGTCACCCCAGTGCCAGCGACGTAGATTTACGTCAGCATAATTAAAAATTCATTTGGGGAAAAAATATTCACTTATTATTTTCCATTTCCAACATAGGGTGACACATGCACCCTTTGAGCGATGTGGCAACAGTATAGCATGTGGATAAGGCTCAATGGATACACTAAATACTCAAACAAATCTATGGATAAAAAAAAAAAGAATGTAGCAAAAAAGTTCATAGTAGTTTTGACATGAAAAAAAAAATTTTTTAAGGGTTTGTTTGTCATATATTGTTTAATTTTTTCCAATAGACAACAAAAAAAAAAAATTTTTTAAAACGAAAATCGGCCAGCATGGCGTAGGTCAAAGGCAAAAAATTGGGCAGCAGCTTACGGGTTAAGGCAAAACCTAATTTCACAATGATCGCTATTACTAATGACCTCCAACTTCCACTTTTCTAAGTATATCTTCCCTGTTTTTTAGTAATACATTTCGCATATTGTCAACCCTAGTAGGCTCCTTGATTGCTGCCTTAGAAATTATCTGAACAGATTTTGCAATCCCTTTTTGCCTCATGTAAATTTCCTTACAAGTTTTCCCAGGTCTATGCGGCCCCCCCANCATCACCACTGGGCTTTCATACTGGGTGACAGTGTGCCGGATTGACTGTCTATACTATAGAAGTTGCAGGGCGTTTAATGCCTCGCCACCGTGGTCGCCTCAATATATAAATCCTCGGCCACGGTTGCCGCTCCTCGCCGGCAGGTGGCATCCCATAGCTCAACCATAGCGCACCTTTCACCCTGCCTAGTTCCCCCCACGAGGGTCGAAGCGGCCAAATTATGCAAGCACATGCCTAACATGGTCAATCTTGACGCTCCCTAAGGAAACAGCGCTAGGGAAAAACCATATTGGTATATAAACTGATTCCTGGATTGGCAAGTGAAGAAATTTACTACTTTCGGAGTATATACGGAGAACTTGCCTCACAGGCTGCTCTCTAGCAGACGTGTAACCTTCAAGAAATGTTTGCATTGCATTAATTGATGCGTGTGTGGGCAAGTTCATAGCAATAGGACGTGACAGACTAGCTAATGTAAATAATTGCGACGCCTGGCTCATGGTCATGGGATTTGCCGAGGAACAAGGTAGTTTGGCGTCACCTTCCTGATTAGTCAGTCATGGCGGACCGCGGCCTGCATCGCTGCCTCAGGTGCCCAACCTGACGTACTGAGGAACCACCTCGCTGCCAGGCACTTGAATTCCGGTTGTCACTCAAGAGTCTCGATCATATTGGTAAAATTATCCATGAAGTCAAAATGCAACTTATAATTCATGCAACTTATTTGACTTTCCTGTTATGCTCAAAATTTGCACCTTGTTACTGAAATTTGACAATGTAAGGAAAGATCAAGTAACTCTGTATTCTAGCTTACCATGTGACCTAAATGAAACATGTATCGATTTAAAGGCCTTGAAAGCATGGGAGAGGCATCATTAAAACCTGCAAGTGAAAATGATTATAGGTTAAAAGTGGAAAAAATCGCTGCTCCCGCTGAACCCACAACTCCTGATGTGAGGGTGCTGAGTCGTCCATGACTCCCCCCACCATCCACAATGTCTGAGAGCTAACCCAACGCCACCTTTCCACACTGCACCAACACCCCCCGAACTCCCAGGTGATGAGTGTGAACCCTAGCCATGACAACACATACACACACACACACACATACTATACACACACACACACACATACACACACACACACCCACACACACCAACACACAAACATACAGTGCGTGCGTGCGTGCGTGCGTGCGTGCGTGCGTGCGTGTGTAACTCATCCTAATTAGGCTACTTCTCTCCCTACTACTACTAGTAGTATTACGACTACTACTACAACTACTACTACTACTACATTATAATACATTTGTACAGGCAAGATATTTTAAAGTAATCGTCCAGACCATTTCATCATTCCTGATTTAATGCAATCAAATCATAGCCATTAACGAGTATATCAACAACACGTCGTCACTTTTTGTATCCAGTCAGCCGTTTTTAAATAATCCGCAATCAAAATCTGCAAATTCCCCGAGTTTTCAAAACGCTCTCAAGGTTTGCAGACGCTCAGGCTCAGGCTCGGTGACGTAGCATCAGGGAGGCTCATCTTCCCGCGCTGATCACAGAGGCACGTAAACACAGAGATAAATATAGTACTTGAAGATATTTGGGTGTTTCTGATAGATTTGTTTTGCTATATGCCACATGCATGCATCTTTTATGGGTGCAGCAAGACAGCTGTGCCTTTCGAGAAAAGTTTGCACACGGAAAGGAGTGGCGTGTGTAGGGTGATACACGCCTATAGTGTGTTGGGGCGAGCAGTTGTGTTGAGAAACGGCGTCCCCCCGTAAGACAGTGACTCAGTCCAACACTATACCAGACCAGGTGTGATGCCAGGATTTTCGAGTTTCTGACACCTTTGTGTAAATGACATTACTTTGTTAGAATACTTCATTGATTAATAAAATCTCCTCGTCACAACTGAATTGAGAGTTGAAATTAGTCATATGACTTCACTATTTAATTATAGTACGAACACTTCTCGATGCGGAGATTACTGAAATGGGAATGAACTCAAGGTTAGTAAGGGGAAATGCTGCCACCAGCTCAGGCGAGTAGTTCTATGGTTTACTCCCTGAGCACGTTTTAATATATGAGAATTATCTGGTAGTCGGGGTGGATACTTAGTATTACACCGAGTGAGGCTGAAAACTCTTTTTGGAGACTTGGGGAAGTATTTCCATAACAAGGGAATAATCACCTGGGTTTTTTTTTGCAATAAACACAAGAAGCTATATTTTAAACATCATCCGGTTTATTCATCATGAAATATTATTTCTCTTGTTTGAGACCTTAGGTACATATATAAACTCTAATTCGGCACAGGAAAGCTCTCCAGAGCATAACCTCCCTCACTGAATCATATTCTTAGAACTACCATCTATGGCCGTATCAACTGAGCACTATAGGTATACATGGAATATCTATATAGGAGAGAAAAATGTGAGAGTAATGGGTTGGTGTGGTGTTCACTGTGATAGGTGGCTTGGCTTCTTTTTCGGCAGACACTCGCCGGAGCCTTGAAAGGAGTGGGGAGACGACTCACTTGAGTGAAGTAAGTGAGAGACTCCGTTAATAACACTTATAAGGACGGGGCAGGTCTCCTATGCGTTAATGAAGCTAAACAACTGTACCTATATATGAGCATATAGATAGATATATTATAACAAGGAAGGGGGGGGGGAATAGGAGCGAGTTACTGAGGTCTTACCTTGAGTGAGGTGAGTGAGAGACTGGCTCCCTCGTGGTAGGACAAAACCGAGGTTGGGAGAAGAGGGAAAAAAAGGAATGTTCGGATCCTTAGGACCGGCCTCCCCTGAAGGGATTATCAGACCTCGAATGACTCTAATTAACTAATGAAACAAGTATACATATGAAATGGCTGCCTATAATGCAGTTCTTTTACTTTGATATAGAAGAATTTAATATGTTTATTCTAATATCCGGGGAAAAGTGTTATTTCCTTTCGGTCAAGCCCACGAACGCGTTTTCTAGAGAGACGAGGTATCGGAGTCGAAACATAAATTTGGTCGACTTTTAATTTAGCAAATAACTCGACTAACCCACCCATTTATAAACGTGATCTGTCACTATTGTGTCTATCTTGAAGGACATTAAGAATCTAAGAGTGTTCCTGGACCTGTCAGGAGGGTAAGGGGAGGATGAAAAGTTTTGAATCTACTAGTTATCGATGATCGCGAAATAAATGTCCCACGCATTTGGACTCGTATCCGGAGTGTATGGGGGAAGGAGTGGGGGGGGGGGGGGAAGATAGAAGTGGGAGATAGAAAGAAAAATGATAGAAAGATAAATATTACGCGAACAAAAAAGTTTTGATTGACCTTAGTATAATAAGAATAACCTGTTCCTCCATATGCTGGGTCTAGGTGACAACTTGCCCCAGAACAACATATGGATATTGAAACCTTTTTCCTTCTTACAGACATAACCCGGGAATTATAGGATAGGAATTTCCATCCTGTCTCTTCCGAATTCCGGGCATTACACAGGTGGCCCTGTTAGACAGGGACGCCAGGACTGGCAGCAGCGGTGGACCACCACGACTGTGAGGCTTTGCCTCTTAACAAGACCAAGTAAACCAGTTGTGGAGTGGGCGTGCCCTGCGGTGAAAGACCCTGTGTTGGTGTGGCTGTCACACTTTCTGCCTTCCCACCCGCATATTTTCCAACTCTATGCTGTAGTTAATGCTAGTATGTGGTTTCCGAGTAATGACGTTTGACTGTAGCTCCAAAACTAACCATAGGATTTTCTCGAAAGTACCTTCATTGTAATTCCCACACACACATGGTTTAACCTTATTTACCAATCCATGTTTTAGAGAAGTGCCAGGTCCTCCTGCTGAACCTCAGGCTCTGCTAACACCTGTTCATCCACCTCGTACTCGGGCTCAAACATATAGGATCCCATGACAATCTGAGGTTCGTTTTCCTCATAGTATACGCGACCAGCGTCATTTCTTTCGGTGTCAGATTGAGCATCGTTCTCTAGATCTGTCACAGCGACAGATTCACTGTCTGACACCGAAGTACAATCGCTCATCATAACATTTGCCGACAGGTGTCAGACAGAGTGTCTGCGGGCGTCCCTGTTCTGACGTCATCAATAACAGTCGTAGCCCTGTTGGAGGGAAGATTTTTTTTTTCGCGCGCTTTTTACAAAATCGTGTTTTTACGGAAATAAGGCCTGGAAATCAATTATTTTTGGTGGATTAGGTGTTTTGAATGTACATTCAACATAATTCGGCAAAAAAAAATTGGGTCTGGACGATTACTTTAAGAGACTTTTGGCCATCAATAACTCCCTCATTAAATGGTGTTTGCCCTTTTTAAAAATCGGATATACACTGCCTTCAATATCATTATTATTTAGAGATTTTTATAGCATAAAATTTGATAGTAGAATATGACCTGCAAACCATTAAAGCTAGAATTACGTGGGTACAAAATCATGAACCTGGCCGTCTGAACCACTAGGCACCAAATATTTAAGCTTGTATAACTGCAGGTAGCTGCTTGTATGTGGAATTTTAGATAATGTGTGAATTATTTAAATTTTGAATGATTGTTTTAATCTTTTTAGATGGACTTGAAGTCCTTTGAGCTTCAGATTTTATTTTGTCATTATATATGTACAGTAAAATTTCATTTATTGATAAGTTTTCCTTGCATAATTTTATATTATGCATCGATTGAATCTGTATACTAGTATATACGAAATAAAGGAATGATGATGATGACGATGATGACTACTACTACTACTACCACCACCACCACAACCTTACAGCCTGCTAGTATTGCGTGGTCCTGCTTCTCCTCTATTTCACATATCATAATATTGTTTTCCAGCACGACTTTCGTAATACATTTCTCAGCAGATCTTTCGTAATAATAAACGTTCTTGCCTCACAAATTTGCTAAACATTTTTAAGGACGTATACACAGCACGTTCGATAAGACGATAACATTAGGTGCGATTTGTCTTGACTTTCAAAAAGCATTTGACAAGGTCCCCTATAAGCGTTTAATTAAGAAGTACAGTTTTCCATATCTGTGCATTGATGTGTGGAATAACCTGGTCAGTAAAATGATCCTAGATGCCAAGAATATTTATGCTTTAGGAGCTATAAATGACCAACTGAAACAAGGAAACTGCACATCGAGTGTAACTCATTTCCCGTATGTCACAACTATACAATAGTAAATATGACATAGGTACACACACACACACACACACACACACTCACACTCACACACACACACACACACACACACAGATACCTGTAGTGGACGCACATATTATATAGGGCCCACTGTTGATGGGTGTGGGTGGCGAGCGAAGCGAGCCTAAATTTACTTATATATTTCGTTTTCTGATAAATGAATTAGTACCATGTATAAATTAGCGTTGACTAAATAAATAACCTCATCAATCGGGAAAATTACCCGCTTGATGATTTTATTTATTTAGTTAACGCTAATTTATGCATGGTTCTAATTAATTTATCAGATAACGAAATATAGCAATGGAAAGCTAATAAAATTGCGCTTCTATTGATACCTTTCATGATAAAAGTTGACTCGCAAAGTTTTAAATGGCAAAGAGTTG
>JACEEZ010019626.1:21837-31837 GCA_016584305.1 Chionoecetes opilio
ATATTATCTTTATCACTTATATTCTATATATATTATTATTATTATATTTTCTATTAATTTTATTTTATTTATTTATTATTTCTCTCTCTCCTCTGCTCTCTTCCCTGTATCTCTTTATCTGTCTCTTATCTTATTTCCTTCCGCTCATTTTGGCTCTTTTCCTCATTCCAACCTTGCTTCGTTCTTTCCTCCCTATCTTCTTTATTTTTATATTATATATTTTCTTCTCTGCCACGATGCGTCCTTCCCTTTTCTCGCAACCTAAATATTCTCATTTGACCTCTTTTTTTCCTTTTTATCTTTTCTCCTCCTTTCTTCTTCCATTCTCGCATCCTTTCTAGCATGCCTTCTTCCTGCCTCCCTCCTTTAACTCTCTCCTCTTATGCTTCTTTCCATTCTTGCTGCCTCCCTCTTCTCCGCCTCCCTCCACACGTAGCCTCGGAGGGAACACAAGTGGGGTATGTTCCCCCAAGGAGCCAATAGTGTGTGGAATTTGATCCACTTTGGCTTTCTAAGAGTGGAGATAACTTGCCTTCATCCCTCCATCTCTCCACGTTTCCCCTCTGACTTTATTTTTTCAATTATTTTACTTCAAGATTCTCTGTTTATGATTCCATTTGTACTAATCCGTCCTATTCCATTTATCATATAATTAATATAGATATAATTAATTATATATATATAATATATAATATATATATATATATATATATATATATATATATATATATATATATTATATATATATATATATATATATATAGTTCATTGTTATGTTGTTATTTATCCTTCTATTATTTCATTATTCTATCCATTCATCGTTCATCGTCTATCTACTGACTCCCAACTTTTACTTTGTATTTCTCTCCCTTCTCCTTCTCTCCCTCCCTCTCACTCAAATCTTTTTGTCACAAAGTGTCAAAATTAAACCTTTAAGTTATAAATCCAAAAATTAACTCCTAGATCTCATAACACTAGAGAAAAAATATCTGACACCAAATTAAGGCTTGGGCGAAACGTTCCTTATCCTCGTGTTCCTTATCTACGTGTGCGTTTGGGGTTCAAGGAACACTACGTACAATAATTCATTTTCTTATTATGTGACATGTCTTCTCCCTCTGCACAGATTTTCTCATAATAAGTATTCCTATCCTTCTACTCTCATGATACAAAACTGCATTTAAGTAGTGTATATAACAAGAGTTACTCTAGATACAAGATAACATCCTTCTGCGTTACATTCCCTATGTCTTAACACTCCCTAAGTCACAAAGCATCCTAACACATTGAATATCCTAACACAGTGAATTCGGCTGCGTTACACTACCTAAAATAGACTAACTGCCTTACAAAAAAAACATAGCTCCTACTTACCTTAGGTAGCCCATCTTGGTCAGGCATAATCTTATATGATAATCATCCTTCTTTCTCTCTTACATCACTATATATATAGCAATCCCAACTTATTGCATTTGGCAACTACAAGACGTCCTCACTAACATATGTTCTATACAAGGTCTATTATTTGTCCTTCTTTTTACTAAACACGTCCTCATAGATGTCATAGGTTTATAATTGGTCTCTGTTCCTGAAGTACTACGTCTATCTAGGCATTTTCACCATACCTTATTATCTACAATTGGTCATTTGGCTTTCAAGTCCGCCTTAGAGGTGTGTTTAACAACTTTCCTCTCATATCCTTGGTTAAGGCCTCTGTAGGCCACACCTACACAAGCTCCCTTCTCTATACATGGGGCAAGGACAAATTTGGGTAGGGGAAAGCCTACATATGTTTTCAAGTGACCCACATCTGATTCCCACATGTTGGGTCATAAACCGTTCTTTCCCTTCCCTAACATCTGGGCTATGGTCTGTTTACCCTCTCAAGTTTTATGCATATTTCAGTTTCACAACAAACTTCTTCCCTTGTCCTTCTCTCCTCTTCCTCTATCATGTATTCCTCCTTTCTCCCAATCATCTGTATTTTCTTATTTTCTCCTTTTCGTCGCGTTTCATGGCGTTGCAAAGCGGCTACAACATGTATGACAGAACAAGAGATCAGACTGAGGTGAATGGGGCCGGACAACAGTTGTTCACAAGGAAAAACAGGTCTATTGACAATATTCCTCCAACTCAAGTAGCACACAGGAAACATGTAAGAAGAGCAGTGTATCAGGGAGGACATAATTGGGGACAGACTTTCTTAGTTTTACTAGAGCTTCCAGACTCAAGTCAGTGGGGATGGCCAAGAAGCACAGAGAAGCAATGGGAACCAAAGTGGACAACACTTCCCGAGGCATCGCAGTCCTGTCATGAGTTGCTCAAATGTGGTTGCACAAAAGGTGGCAGAGGGCGTTGTAAATGTTAAAAATCTGCTTTGAGGTGTACTGCCCTTTGCAAATCTAGGGGAACGTGTGACAAAGAATAATATGGATTTTAGCAGCTCTCAGAATTAAGTAGGGGAGAGCGGGGCAGGTTGCATCGAGGGTAGGTTGCATCATTGCCTCTAACTCGCATTATCTTTTTTTATTATTATTATTGTTGTAGTTGCAGTAGTAGTAGTTTATAGTAGTAGTAGTAGTAGTAGTAGTAATACGATGTACGTGTGATAACATGTGAGTTAGAGGCAATGATGCAACCTACCCTCGATGCAACCTGCCCCGCTCTCCCCTACAGTATCAATATTAGAGTTTCCAGACTTATATATGTAAACAACATCATATGTACATCCAATATGATAACACTGAAGTTACACTGATAAGTTAACATAACTTATTTAACCTTATTTTGTATCACTCCGCCATCTTGAATACATTTGCCATCTTGAAATATCCGCCATCTTGAATCTTGTCCACTATTTAACCTATTATTCCATTTATTTCCTTCTTTTTTACTTATACAACATTAACGGTCATCTTTAAAACATCTGCCATCTTGAAAACCCTCGAATTGCCCGCCATCCTGCCTTATTTAACCTATTTAATTATTTATTTCCATCACAATATTAGTTTACCCTCGTCGGCCATCTTGATAACGTCCGCCATCTTGAATTAAACCCCTTATTTAAGCTATTTATTCCCTTATTTTATTTCCTTCTATTAATTTTAGAGCATAAGAAAATAAGGAAGCTACAAGAGGCCGTGAGACCTACACGAGGTAGTTCCTGTTACTTAACACAACCGACATCCACCTTTCATCCCCATCCATGAATTTATCTAGCCTCCTTTTAAAGCTCCCTAATGACTCCGCACTAACTACCTGTCTACTGAGTATACTATACGCTTTTCCAGCTCGAATCAGTTAATTCTTGTGTTACCCTGGTTACTAGCTGTAAGAACGTTTCCCACATCTCATTATTATATCCCTTTATCCACTTAAAAACTTTTATCAGAACGCCCCTTACTCTACGTTTCTCGAGTGAGTGTAAATTTAATAGCTTCAATCTCTTCTCATAACTAAAGTTACGCATCCCATAAATCATTTTGGTCATCCTTCTCTGCACTGATTCTAACAAGGCTATAATTATCCACCCTGTAATTTGGACACCAAAACTGAACCGCATAGTCTAGGTAAGGTCTGACTAGAGCCAAATAAAGCTTTAGAATAACCTCAGCACTTCAACTTTAAACACTTCTGGTAATGAATCCAAACACCCTATTTGCTCTATTTCTAGCCTCAATACATTGTTTCCTAGGTCGGAGGTCGGAGGTCACCCTTACTCCCAGATCTTTCTCACCTTCTGTTTTTTCAGCCACACATTGCGTATGGTGTATCTATTAGCAGGGTTTTTTTCTACCAACATTCATAACGCTGCACTTCGTTGGTGAAGTGCAGCGTTAAACGTTGGTGCACCACTTTTAATGGTGCACTGCACCATAAAAATTAAATTCCATCTGCCATCTGACTACCCACTTATTTAGTTTATCTAAGTATACCTGCAATATGTTTGCATCAGACTGTGATCTAATAATCCTAACTTAGTATCATCAGCAAACTTGCTGATATCACTGCTAATCCCACTATCCAAGTCGTTGATGTAAATCAAAATTAGTAATGGCCCCAAAACAGACCCTTGTGGAACTCTACTTGTCACCAGTCCCCAATCAGATTCAGAACTATTAATTGTAACCCTTTGTTGCCTATCACTTAGCCAAGCTATGATCCAACGAAGAACCTTACCATCTATTCCATGAGCCTTAACCTTATTTAAGAGTCGCTCGTGTGGTACTTTGTCAAATGCCTTACTAAAGTCCAGGTATATTATATCATAATCATTATCATTATCTGCTGTCTCATTAACATTCCTATTAAAACTCAATAAATTGGTGCGACATGACCTACCCTTGGTGAATCCATGTTGTGAATCATTGACCAAACTATGTTTTTCTAAATGCTCTCTAATGTTTTTAGCAATAACAGATTCCAATAATTTGCCTACCACTGACGTTAGACTAACAGGTCGATAATTGACATTAGTCCTCTGTCTCCCTTCTTAAATATGGGGACTACATTTCCTTTCCTCCACATTAACGGCTCTTCCCCTATATCAACCGATTTCCTAAAATTTGCACTAACGACTCACTAACATCTTAACTCTTTCATACATCATACATCATTTCTAACATCTCTAACTAATCTCTTATCATTATTTTAATACTCTGGGATAAACTTCGTCTGGTCCTGGTGACTTAAAATTCTTTATTCTATCTATAGTATTCTTTACCCTCTTCTACCATTTCCCTAGTTATCACAATATCTTTGAGTTTGTCATCATCGCTTCCTTTAAACATCTGTTCACTATCAGGTATCGTCTGTATATCCTCTGAGTAAAAACACTTAAGAAATAATTATTTAAACTTTTACGCATAAACTCATCCGTAGTTACAATCTCACCCTGCTCTATCCTTAACGGCCCCACTAATTCCCTAGTCTTTGTTTTATATACCTGAAAAAATCCCTTAGGGTCGGTATTTGCCTGCCTAGCGACCTTAATCTCATAATTGTTCTTAGCTACTATTGTTAATCTCTTCACTGTCCTCGCCATCACGTTATACTATTCTTTGCTTACCTGTCCACGGTGTCCAGCCTTGAACCTTAAGTACATAACTTTATTTAGCCTATTCACTACACTCCCCGGGCCCAGCTTGGTCACTACTAGCACTACCAAAGCTCTTAGGTCGTAGTTTCAAGGCTAAATACCGTAGACTTGCCCATTTGTACTGTTTGGGGGACCAGTATACCCAGCCTACGGAGTCGAAGTGGTCAGAGTGGATTAGCAGCCCCGTGGGATTAGCGTTATGACACACGTTGTACCAGAAACCCCCCTTGTATTCGTGTGCGCAGCTGCCTGGGTGGAGAAAATAACGTTAGTTTATATATCAAAACCCTATTTTTAGTTTATTCGCGAAATTTTTACTTTTTTCCATAGAATTAATTTTATGGGTAGAATTTATTTTTATGGATTATTTCCTCTGTTATCGTTATTGTAGCTGCATTAACATTAATAGTAATAGTAATTGCTAGTTAATTGATAATGTTTATGTAAATACACATGAACAATACACCCTAATCAATAGATATTCTATCGAGTATTCTAAATAGTTTTTTACGTCACAAAGGACTGGCCAAGGGCACACAAAAAAGGTGACAATAAACCCGCTTGGTTGGCAGTCCCTATAAAGAAGACAGTAAGCGAATAAAGAAATAGGGGGTGGGCCAATTTAGTTCGGGAGGTGTCTTGTCACTCATCTCTTGATAAGATTTAAATCGTAGGAAGGTGGAAACATAAACAAGAAGAGAGTTCCAGAGTTTACCAGTGAAAGGGGTAAAAGAATAAAGATACTGATTAACTCTTGCATTAGGTAGATGGACAGAATAGGGATGAGAATGAGTAGAAAGTATTGTGCAGCGAGGCTGCGGGAAGGGGAGAGGCATGCAGTTAGCAGGTTCAGTGAGCATGAAAATAACGGTAGAAGATAGCAAGAGAAGCAACATTGCGGCGTTGATTTAAAGATACGCCAACTGATTGAAGACAGTCAGTCGGAGGAGTGGAGTTGATGAGACAAAAAGCTTTTGACTCAACCCTGTTTAGGAGAGCTGTATGAGTAGATCCCTCCCAAACATGTGAGACATACTCCATACATGGGTGGATAAGGCCCCTGTTATGTAGAGAGCAAACAACTGGGAGGGAGAAAAAAATGGATGCAGACGCCACAGGACCTAACTTCTTAGAAGCTGTTTTAGCAAGAGATGAGATGTGAGATTTCCAGTTCAGATTTTTAGAAAGGATAGTCCTAGAATGTTCATTGTAGAAGAAGGAGATAGTTGAGTGTCATTGAAGAAGAGGGAATAGCTATTTGGTAAGTTTTGTCGAGTAGATAGGTGAAGAAATTGGGTTTTTGAGGCATTGAACAAAACAAAGTTTGCTTTGCCCCAATCAGAAATTATAGAAAGATCAGAAGTTAGGCGCTCGGTGACATCAACTTAGTTCAGTGGTGTGGTAGTACTGCTGCAATATGTATCCGTAGTATTTGATAAATATAAAGTGTGTGTGTATATATATATATATATATATATATATATATATATATATATATATAGAGAGAGAGAGAGAGAGAGAGAGAGAGAGAGAGAGAGAGAGAGAGAGAGAGAGAGAGAGAGAGAGAGGAGAGAGAGAGAGAGAGGAGAGAGAGAGAGGAGAGAGAGAGAGAGAGAGAAGAGACGAGAGAGAGAGAGAGAGAGACGTAGGTATATATATATATATATATATATATATATATATATATATATATATATATATATAAAATATTAATACAGTCGAGCCTTAACAGTCTTAGTTTTAAATCGCGTGTTTGGTTCTTCGCGGGTTCCTTAAGGTAATAAATTTGAAAGAAAATACCTTAAAAAGGTAGTAACATTTTATTATCTTTATTATTATTATTATTGTTATTATTATTATTATTATTATTATTATTATTATTACTATTATCAATATTATTATTATTATTTAGTTAATATTACTATCATTATTATTTAGTTCATTATTAGCGTGACTATTACTATTACTACTATTACTATTACTATCTTACCTTTGTGTTTATCGTTGTCTCTGTCGATAGTCGAGAACTGCATGCCGCTGTGCCATAATAGCCCGTCTCCTAGTGTACTATTCGTATCGTACATCACCGCTAGTAACTTGTACCTGTAATAGTAATAATAGTCAATAATAAAACAAAGATAAGGACGACGATTATTTGATAACTTTTAAAAAATGGGAAACTTAAAAAAATGATAATTGTGAGAATGTTTTTTATTCATTCACTACAAGATATACTTATTCAAATCTCTCTCTCTCTCTCTCTCTCTCTCTCTCTCTCTCTCTCTCTCTCTCTCTCTCTCTCTCTCTCTCTCTCTCTCTCTCTCTCTCTCTCTCTCTCTCTCTCTCTCTCTCTCTCTCTCTCTCTCTCTCTCTCTCTCTCTCTCTCTCTCTCTCTCTCTCTCTCTCCACTCACCCCTGGATCTCATCTTCCACTTTAAATCGTCGCCATTCGCCCCATCTCTTACTGTCTTGGTAATCCTCTGCGTCAACCCTTAGTATGTGGGGTTCCCGGGACGTTAACTTGTGCAACACCTCGTTACCTGATAATTGGCGAAAAAAACAATGTAAACTGACTAGTTAGGTTTAATTTGGCGAAAAAATTGCGTTAAGTAGCGGGAATATGTCAAATGGCTGAAAATAAGTTGGGCAGGGGTGATGACCCCTGCCCAAGATGACTCAATAGAGAGGAAAGTGTCCTGGAGAAAATTTGTCCGCGCTTCTAACGAACGCTGTGGTGGTCGCCTGGGGCCGTTCTATAGCTTATTCGAAAGCTCTCGTCGTGCTCCAGATGGACAAAATCGTAGTTTATTCGATTTCTCAATTCCAATATTCGAAAACGATCGTCAAAGTTTAGTACTGAGAGACACCCATCTGGTTGTGTGCGCACGCTTAGTTGTGCCTCAAACGTCGGCTTCAACATTTCACATGGAAAAGGAGAGAAACAAGTAGAAAATGCTTCAGGGTAGCCCTGAAGACATGTAAAAGGGAAGATGACTCTTGCGGGTGTTGTTTTGTAGATCAAGAAGTGTCAAGAAGAAGAGAAACAAGGCTAGTGTGGACATGGAAAAGATTGCGAAAGAATAGAAACAAGGTGGCAAAGATGCCTTTGGACATGAGAAAGATTTGGAAAGGAAAGAAACTAGGTGTCATTCAACATTTGTCCTACCACGAGTGGTATCAGTCGGCAAAGGACAAATGTTGAGTGACACCTAGTTTCTTTCCTGTCCAAATCTTTCTCATGTCCAAAGGCATCTTTGCCACCTTGTTTCTATTCTTTCGCAATCTTTTCCATGTCCACACTAGCCTTGTTTCCCTTCTTCTTGACACTTCTTGATCTACAAAACAACACCCGCAAGAGTCATCTTCCCTTCTGCATGTCTTCAGGGCTACCCGGAAGCATTTTCTACTTGCGTTAATATGGCTGGAAATCTATCAAAATGGCTGGAAATCTATTTATATCGTAGTATTTATGGTAGTAGCAAGTGTTGATTAGACGGAAAACTTTAGAATATGGCAAAAAAGTGTGCGAAGCTTGCAAAATCTTACAGTTGCGAGAAATTTTATTGAAATGGCTGGAAATCAATTAAAATGTCTAGATATTTTATCAAAATCGCCAAAATGTATTTTTAAAACGGCGATAAATCGTTACGATAGTGTAAATAGTATATAAATAAAAAAAATGTTCTTCAAATGAAGAATATATTGTCAAAAATGTTATATATTGTGTTAAAATTGTGCAAAAATGCTTGAACTTATGATGGCAATGAAATGAAATAGTAAAAAAAAAATCTTTCTATGAAAGAAAATATATTGGAAAACCCTAGAAATGATAATTATTATTATTATAATAATTATTATTATCATTATTATTATCATTACAATTACTTACCAAGCCAATACTCGCCACTAACATCACCAAATCCATTCTTGTAGTCCTCCCAGTCACGTGTAAAATTCTCCTGTTTCTTCTGTCTATTTTCCTTATTTAGAGCCTCCTGTCTATTCAAAAAGACCGTCCAACCGCCACCAGCCGTTTTTAAATCACACCATACTTTCACAGCGCGACATCTGTTGGAGAATAATACAATAATATATAATATATAAATAATAAAAAATACGATAAATAACTTAAATAAGAGATTGGAAAGGAAAAAATCATGGTGGCCATTTGGAATTTCATATCCCTACTTCCGGTTTCAGTAAACAAGGTAGTAGGGTGGTTTTGATGTGTTTAAGAAGAATGTGTTTTGGGGATGATGTGTTTTTTGATGTGACGTAAGTGTTTTTACTCAGGAGGATATGCAGAGGATACCTGATGGTGAACAGATGTTTAGAGGAAAGGATGATGAGAAACTAAAAGATATTGTGATTACTTGGGAAATGATAGAAGAGGGAATAGGTAGAATGAAGAATTTAAATCACCAGAAGCAGATTAAAATTATCCAAGAGTATTACAAGAGTATGCAAAAAAAATGCAAAGAGGTTGTTAGTGAGTCGTTAGTGTACATTTTTAGGTAATCGGTTGATCTAGGAAAGGTGGCGTTAATGTGGAGGAAGGGAGATGTAGTCCCCATATTTAAGAAGGGTGATAGAAGATTAATGTCAAAATTATCGACCCGTTAGCCTGACGTTAGTAGTAGATAATCAGTTATTGCAAAAAACTTAGAGAGCATTTAGAAAAGCATATTTTGTTAATGATTCAAAACATGGGCTCAGCAAGGATAGATCATATCTCACCAATTTATTGAGTTTTTATAGAAAAGTTTATGAGACAGCAGATAATGATGAGGATTATGATATAGTATACCTGTACTTTAATAAGGTATTCGACAAGGTGCCACATGAGACTCTTAAGAGAATCTCCGAGGGAAATCGGTATTTGTCCCACTTATCCCGAAGCGC
>JACEEZ010019626.1:36837-41837 GCA_016584305.1 Chionoecetes opilio
GGCAACAGCAAAAGTTTCACCGAAACCCCTAAAGAAGGATGACCAAGATTCAGTTAGGAAAGCTAGAAGATCGCTAGTAGATCGCCCTTTACGGAAACCGTACTGACGATCAGATAGAAGATTGTGAGCAGATGGATGCTTAAGAATCTTCTTATTAAGTATAGATTCAAAAACTTTACAAAGGCAGGAGGTCAAAGCTATAGGATGGTAGTTTGAAGGATTAGAACGGTCACCCTTCTTAGGAACAGGTTGGATGGGAGCAAACTTCCAGCAAGAAGGAAAGGTGGAAGTAGATAGACAAAGACGGAAAAGTTTGACCACGCAAGGTGCAAGCACAGAAGCACAGTTTTTGAGAACAATATGAAGTATTCCGTCAGGACCGTAAGCCTTCCGATGATCTAGGCCAGAAAGGGCAAAGAAAACATCATTGCGAAGGATTTTAATAACAGACATAATATAGTCAGAGGGTGGAGGAGAAGGAGGAACAAGCCCTTTATCAACCAGAGTGGAATTTTCAGCAAAGGTTTGAGCGAAGAGTTCAGCTTTAGAAATAGATGTGACAGCTGTGGAGCCATCTGGGTGAAGCATATATGAGGGACAGATGAAGAAGAAAAATTGTTAGAGATGTTATTAGGTAGATGCCAGAAGTCATGAAAGGAATTTGATTCAGAAAGATTTTGACATTTTCTATGAATGAAGGAGTTTTTGGTAAATTGAAGTAAAGATTTGGCATGATTACGGGCAGAAATATAATGGGCATGGGTTTCAGGAGATGGATGGTTACGGTACCGTCTGTGAGTCGCCTCTCTATCTTGGACAGCATGAGAACAAGCAGAGTTAAACCAAGGTTGACGGGCTTTAGGATTAGAGAAAGTGTGTGGAATGTACGCCTCCATGCCAGAGACTATGACCTCAGTTAAGCGCTCTGCACAAAGAGATGGGTCTCTGACATGGAAGCAGTAATCATTCCATGGAAAATCAGAGTAGTACTACCTAAGGTCTTCTCACTTAGCTGAGTTGAAATGCCAGAAGCACCTCCGCTTAGGTGGGTCCCGAGGTGGCACCGGAGCGATAGGACAGGTTATATATATATATTGTACACGTTAAGCTATGTACAACTGGTATGAGAGCTCGCACAGACGCGATGTATAACGACTGGCTCAAGCGAGCGATCCCGTTGACATGAAAGCGAGTCAGAGGGCAGTGGCCTGAGGTGCCTCAGACAACCATGCCGTGGCAACAGTTGGCGATTGCCGGATACCTACATATCACCACTACAAACTCTATTCAAACTATTAGTAAACATTCTGATAAATTATTAGTAGTAGTATTATTACTAATATTATAATTTATTATCATTGTATAAGTAGTAGTAATAGTCTACCTTACACCACTTCCAAGTAGTACCACTGAATCAGTAGTAGTTGTAGTAGTAATAGTAGTCACAGGTTTTTCACTAGTAGGAGGAGTAGTAGTAGTTGTAGTAGTAGTTGCAGTAGTAGTAGGGGTTGAAGTACCACCACCATCACCACCTTCAATAACAGTAGTGGTATTAGTCAACATTTCGATTATTTTGTCTCCTTTTGGTAAAACGTCTTCTGTTGTTTGTTTACATTGGCAGGAATTGTCAGTTTTGGCAGGATGCTTTTGGCGGGAAACGACCATCTGTCTAATTCTATCTTTTAATGCGATTATTTCTCGCTTTAATTCTTCTTTGTCCTCTTGTAGTGCCTCCACCTTAGAGAGAGAGAGAGAGAGAGAGAGAGAGAGAGAGAGAGAGAGAGAGAGAGAGAGAGAGAGAGAGAGAGAGAGAGAGAGAGAGAGAGAGAGAGAGAGAGAGAGAGAGAGAGAGAGAGAGAGAGAGAGAGAGAGAGAGAGAGAGAGAGAGAGAGAGAGAGAGAGAGAGAGAATTATTAGTATTATAATTATCATCAACACTACTACTGCTACCACTATTACTACTACTACTACTACTACTGCTAAGGCTACTACTACTACTACTACTACTACTACTACATTTTTTTTTTCATTTTTTTTTTTTTTTACTACTACTACTACTACTACTAAATGATACCTCCACCCCATGTTTATTTATGAAATATACGCGGGCTCCACGAATTGGAGGTCAGTAGCCCCAACTCCGGTCGCTACTGACTGTGGCATCCAACCATACTACTACTACTACTACTACTACCATCTACTATTTACTTCATTACAATTCTTATTTACCTCTCTACACTATCTACACTAATATGCCGCTCTCCACTACAGTGGCCTGGTAGTCCAGGCCAGCTATATCGATGCTTGTGGGGGCGGAATATCTAGTACCCCTGAGACATAGGAGGGCAGACCTGAGCAGGGAGAAGGAGAGACGGCACCTCATCCAGGCGACAACGTGGCTCCTTGGCTGGTGCTTCTTTTCTGCCATTACATCTGCTAGTCTTGAATAGAAGCACTTGGCCTTGGGGCCCATCCCGCCGGACGTAGTGAAGACCAGGGGTGTGAAGCTGCCCTGATCAACATGTTGAATCCTATCCCCATACGCCCTGATTTTCTCCTGCTCATTCCTTTGGCGGGCAGCTTCCAGTGAGATCCCCCGGTGGCAGGCGGCCATCGGATCGAAGATTCTGATGTCCATGAAGGCTCTCTGTCCTCTGGTCCAGAATCCACGAGCACTTACGTCCACTCGGGCCTCGTTGGCGATGTTGGCCGTCCTGTACTGCAATTGTTCGCCATCCATGGGGAGAAGAGTTGGTTCAGTGGAGACGTCGCGGCACACCTCCCTGAGCATACTGGCCGTCACATCCCTCACCTCATCGTGTCTGATGCACACGAATCTTCCCCTTTTACACGTCATGGTGTGGTTGACGTTGTTTGGAGCTCCACATACACAGGTTTTGGGAATTCCCTCCACTGGCCAGCCATACCTCAGAGCAACGGCATCTACGAATTCTTGTTTGTTGAGGTTGAAGCCTTTTGCTCTGATAGGCAAGCAGGTTAGCCAGTTGGACGCTCCCGTTTCCTGTGCAGCGTGAATTTTCCTCACGGTATCATCCAGCAGGGCGCCTTTTAGGCGTTCCAAGCTTTCCACTTGTGCACTTTGCCTGTCTCTAGAATGGTTTTCTTTAGCTCCAAGATCGCATTCTGGTCTGTTTCACCATTTGCGTCTTGAGCTATGATTTTTTCGGTGAGGGAACTGGTGAGGTTGATGGAGTTTAGGTTTTCTTCATCGGCCAGTTTCTCAGGGGATGTGATCCCCATCCCACCCAGTCTTGGTGGAAATGTCAGCAGCTCCCTCACGTTATCCCCTATGATATGGGATCTCAGCAGTGCTGGTAGGAAGGTGTTCCTGATGGATTCTTCCAACGGTCTGAGGAGAAGGCTGATGCCTGGGATGGTGCGCTTGACGAAGCTCCATCGATGTTGTAGGCCATGCGTGAATGCTGAGTAAGCTGCGTGTGGTTCTGTCTTGGCCATGTCGGACAAGACGTCCACCTCTTTCACCCACTCCGACACTTTCTCCCCAACGTATTTCGCCTTGAACTCCTCTGTTCCAATCACTGCACCCAAGTGTCGCTGCCCGTCCTTTGTCACAATGACCCCACTGCCACTGAAAAGTCGCACTCGATTGTCATAATGTTCGGGTTTGACAATAAGGATGGACTTGGTGGCGTTGGGTGTGTATCCTATAGTAGAGCCGTTCTCCTTCACAAGGGTCCACTACTTCTTTAAGTCTATGATTTCCCCGGCCCCTGTTAGGTCATCCGCATATGCCACTTGCTTCACCTGTGTTTTTTTATACGAAATCACATCTTGAAGCACTAATAGGCCAAGGGCGTACATTGCCATGGCCACTGGGTCACCTTGTGTTGTTCCCTCCATTGATTTCAAAATCTTAACACTACTATTATTACTATTAACACTTATGTACATGTCTGAAGGATCTCTGTATGTGTTTTCAACATATGTCGCAAGTGGGGAACACTTAATTCGAATGTTGTGAAGCATTGTCTTTGTTTAGTGTTAAATGCATTTTTAGCGTCCACTAACAGCACCGCTTCACATTCTTCCTGACCAAAGATCTCCCTCATGGCGTGGATGGCCGCTTCCCCTCCTGCCTGCTGTCCCGCACACACCTGTAGGTTCCCTGCCGCTCTTCTTACACCCTCCTTGACCACCGCCATGATGCATTTCCCTATAATCCGGCGGAGGACTTCCCCAATGCCGATAGGCCTGCATCCTGGCTTCTTGTCAAGGGGGATAAGGCGGCAAGCAGTCAGGGCGTCAACATGTTGACAGTTGGCGGCGGCAAGTTTTCTCGCTAGTGCTGCTATGGCGCTGCACAAGTCAACAGCGATACTGCCCCAGTGAGTGCTGCTCAGTAGGCGGCGCCACCCTCTTGCATCCATGCCTGAGGGACCACCGCTGCCTTTTGTCTGGAGAGCTTTTTTCAAAACCATCTCTCCTGTTATCATCTCATAGATGACGCTGTTTGAGATTTGATGACGTCCCTGCAGTCTTAGTCCCTCTAAGTTGCTGGATGGAGGATGTTTGTCCTTCAGCAATTGGATGGTTTCCTCGGTGAGTGGCAACACACCACCGTTCTGATCTTCATCGAGTGACCGGAGTGCGGATGAAACGTTGCCTTGTCTCATCCTATCCGCAAAGCCGCGGGCCTTATCGTCATTCCTATGTTTATTTGGGGGAGGTCTTGGTAGTCTTTTCTGTATGGCTCTCGATTCCTCAAGGAGCTCATCCAGTTTATTTTTTTCCCATAGTTCAACTCTTCTTGTGAGTGCTTTCACATTGTTGTTTGTCTTGGCCTTTTGCTGTGTCTTCTGGAAGAAGAGTTTAGGAAGAAGGAAGAAGACTTTCAGCGCATGTGGTGCAAAGGGCGTGCCTTGGGTGTAGGTGTTGATAAGGCCGGCCATTTCTTTGACTAGTTTGGTCATGGCTGTACATTTTGGTGGCTCAAAAAGATTATTGACTGACCACCCAAC
>JACEEZ010019626.1:44337-54337 GCA_016584305.1 Chionoecetes opilio
GATTTTACCCTTTATTTGTTGGCGGAAATTAAAAAATTGTGTAATTTCCATTAAATTGGGCCTGGTTTGTCAGAAAACCCTGTGGTTTCAAAAAAAAATTTGCCTTTTGGCCGGGTTTTTTTTTTGCCCCAATTCCAAAAAAATTTTTGCTCTTACCCGGTTTTACAACTCTAATTACTTCCTGTTTTATTTCATAAAAACCAACTTTATACAAAAAAATTTTTTTCCCCTAAACGGGGGGAGAAAATCACCCTAAAAATAATTATTAACAACTGTTATATTTATATTCTATATGCCTATCATAACTTTTTAAGATATATAAATATGTAAAGTATCAAATTTTCATGATTATTCATAATTTTTTACCCCCCGGGATTGGGTTGAAATTTTTTTTAATTTTAGTCAATGATTTAAGATTATTAAAAAAAATGTTAAAGAAAACCTTTTTGAACCAATAATACCCCTGAAAACCCCCCAAAAAAAACCTTTTTTTGGCAAAAAAAAAAAAAAAAAAAAAGGGGAAAGGAAAATTATAATCCCATTTGAACAGGTGCAACAGATGGGTTAGACAAGTTAGGCTGGGCTACAGGGGTGAGTGTGAGTGTCTCGCGACCCGGGCCGGAGTTACCGACTTGTACTTTTATACTGAACATTATAAATAACTGTTTCTTCTATAAATAATCCAAAAAAGAATCTTAGTGCATTATCCAAAACACGTAAAAGGAAAGAGGTCCTCCCACCTACCAAAGCTTCTATCAAACAGAAAATACAGGGAATATAAGAAATTTTCCCCAGAGGCTACAATCCCACCACCAGATTACTACCAACTAATACTAATACTACTAATACTTCAAAAATAAAACTATAACTAAAACAACAATACTACTTACTTCCTTCACACCTGCCATTTTTTCGTAATAATCCCCCTTTGTGTTGTAGCAGGCATGCGGGGAAAAGCCAGTGTTGGATCGTTCCTCACCCAACGTACTGAAATAGTAGAATAGTATAGTAGTTAGTAGTGTAGTGTGGGGTAATAATCTTAAACTTAAAATAATGCACAGAAGTCCTCCGCGTGGGCTATTCTCTGCACAGGAGTCCAATTTTCTTTCATCCTCTCTCTTCTCTCTCTCTCTCTCTCTCTCTTCTCAAGGGAGATAAAAAAGGAAGAGAGAGAGAGAGAGAGAGAGGAGAGAAGAGAGAGAGAGAAGGGAGAGAGAGAGAAGGAGAGAGAGAAGGAGGAGAGAGATTTATAAACACTTTTACGTTACAAAAACATTTCCGGGGTCGCGTGGGCAAGTGTCTGTTACGAAAAGCAGCCGTTTATAAAAAAGGCAGGAAAAAGGGGGTTGAGGGGGAAAACTTACTAAAATTTACTTTATCAAAAAAGGATGCCAGGTGTCCTAGACAAAAAACCCGTATTTTATTTATCAACAAAGGGGGGGGGGACGAAAAGGGAACACTCGCCGACGTCGGCGAGAATTCCTATCGGCGACAGTTTTAGGTATGGTTTTTAGAATTGTATATAGGCTTCATTTCGTACAAAGTGTGCTGTGAGCAGGAAAAGAAAAAACGTTCAGTGTTTTTTTATCTTTTTTGATTGTAAATATTTTCTGTTTCAAAATTTTGCTATCGTTTTTTTCGGCACGGCGGGAGGGCATCAAACTAAACACTAGTGGCGATTTTGTGTAGCCCCGTTCCAACGTTTCACACGGTTTTTTTTTTTGGTATTGTTCATTCATAGCCAAATATGACACAGATAAGACAAAAGACCAGACTCTCCAGATACCCCTTTTAATTTTCCGAAATATGGGTGTAAAAAGTAAAGTATTTTAAAGCCACCCAAAATCTGTAAAATAAAAAAAACGTTTTTCTGGCGAATTTGTGTTACTACGGTAGTAGTAAAAGGGGTCAGAATTTTAAAAAAGTTTTCACCTTACCTCTATCGCTACGTTGATCCTCCGCGGTGAAGCCGCGGTCGGTTAGGCTCCGTTGTCGAGGCAGTAAGTTATGGAGGGTTTGTGTTACCTCCATGAGACGTAATAATAATTCAGATGGTACGGAAATAATCTGAAATTATAGTAATAGTAGTAGTAGTAGTAGGAATAGCAGTGGTAGTAGTAGTAATAAATATATATTCATTATTTCATTATTGTTACTTACGCCAGTGGTGCTATTATTATTTTTATTATTTTTGGTATTTCGTTGTATAGAAGCGTTGTCTACCACCATTGCTACTACCACTATCAAAATGGTAGTTGTGGTTATTATGGTAGCGACAACCATTGCTCTGAAAACCATTACTACCATTATTTTAACTATTAATATTCTCTAAGCTTACAAAAACGAGTAAATATCTATATTATTTTTCTCCCGCTCTTATGATCAATAATTCAATATGGCGTCTATACATAAACCACCGCCCTTATTTAAGAGAAAATGTAGGAATATCATCTCACCTGGAGGAAAGGGGCGGAGAGATGGAGAGACGGGAGAGACGTGTACCTCCTGAAAAGATAGAGACAGCACTAAGGGAGAGAGACGAAGAGAGAAGAGAGAAAATTGATGAAAAAGAGAAGAGAGAAATAGTCAAAGAAAATGGACGAGATTCAAAGAGAACGTTAATATTTTAAAGTTCCTATTTTATTCAGCTCTCTCTATCACCATTTTTAAAGCCCCCTTCACACATTCCATAATCAAACCACGAAAGCGCCAACAATGCAATGAGTAGCGCCGTCATGGTCCTTAAGCTCCCTTCACAAATTCCATAATCGAACCACGATAAACGAACCCATTTAATTATTGACGCTATCGTGAAATTTGACCACGATAAACTCAGACCACGATAGTCTCACAACAATGTCACGCTGTCTGTATGTGGCATGAGCCGCATGACGGTCGTAAGATAGTCACGATCGATTAAGTCATGATAGCTGTAATAATAAGTCACGAATTGAAAATTAACGGTCATTTTGTCGACACGATAAAGCTACGATAACCACGACAGTGCCATGACGGTGCCATTAACGTATCACGATAGCGTCAAGAGCTAGCAACATGCCCCTCACTGGGGTAGGTGTTGGTGATGGAGAAGGAAGGTATAGGGGTAGAGATGAAGGTGGGAGAAACAGGGGTGGGTGTTGGTGATGGAGAAAGGGGGGAGCGGGGGGAGGGGGGTTGTAATAAAGAAGGGGGTGTTGGTGTTGGTGGGGAAACGGGGGGGGGGGGGCGGTTTGGAGAAGGCGTTGTGGGGGTGGTAGCGATGTGAGTGGTTGAACGGGGATGGGTGGTATCCAGTGGCGATTCTACAGGGGGGCCAGGGGGTCCATGGCCCCCCCATATTTTAGGCTTGCCCCTGCTTGGCCCCCCCACTTTTAAGCAACGATCGTGGCCCCGTGGCAAGCTGGTCGCAGCGGCCACCGCCGAGCACAACTCGCTACCACGCCAGGTTCTCTCCACTCTCTCGGCTGAATGTACTTAATAATTAGTTTTAGCACGTTTTAGTTTTCTTCTAAAAAGACGTGTTTGGGTCATCTTGAACTTTTGAGGTTGTAAGACCGTGGAGTGTTCCTGAGTCATCAAAATCATTAGAACTAGTTTCATCATCCATTCTGAATGAAACAACAGCGATAGTAGAAGTAGTAGAAATAATATATAAGGGGCCATAACCCCCCCCCCCCCCCCCCCCCAATGTCCTTACTTGTTAGAAATCAGAATACAATAAGTCAGTTTAAAGAAAAGATATTACAGGTTCTAGCAATGTGACAGCGTCACCTGCCCGTGTAAACCTATTACCTTGCTTTGGTGGCACTTATGCTTCACGTAATCCCTTGGACAAGCATCTAACACTACCACAACTATTGTTTCAGATAGCAGAAATAAGAAATAAGGCCTGAAAAGGGAATCAGCTCATGGCGGACAAATGTAACATGCAGCGCTAGCGAGAAATCTAGCGGGTTTACTATACATACTAGGTGGTGAAGCAAACATTCTAGTCACACACCCCCCTACCCGAAAAAATTCCTTAGTGCGCCGTGTGTAGGGCTCCCTGTCTCACCCTATACTTTCATTCATGATCCCCACCTATCATGCTGCTCAAGAACTTAATTATGATCATCCCTCAACAAACGAAATAAAACATAAGCATTACCCTAAAATTTCACTATATTATGCATTACCCTAACCGCTACCCTAAAAGGGGTCTGATTACTCTAATTTAGGGTATTTTACCCTAAAATGGAAGCCCTGGCAGAAGACTCAGAAGAGAGAAACTTGATGAAAAAGACATGAGAGAGTCAAAGAAAATGGAAGAGATAGGTGGTACGTAGGTAAGAGAACGATAATATTTTAAGGCTCACTATTTCATACTGCTCTCTCCTACACCTAATTCACTGTATTAATAAGAAATAACACACACTAGGATATATTGCTAAGACATGTAAAGGAAAGTTTAATATAAGCATTGATATATTGAAAGAAATAAGAAATCTTGAAAACAATATTCTCGATAATTATTGGAATTTATTTCGATGTATTTTCAGGATCAAGATCATAACTTTTCTAAATTAATACTGTAATAACTGATGAAGAAAAAATAATATTGAATAGCATTACTAACTGCTATTGCATTTTATCATATTTTTTTAATCATCATTATAATTATTACTATTATTATTATTATTGTTATGATCGTTATTATATTATTATTATTATTATTATTATTATACCTATTAGAGACATTTATAAATAATATTACCCATTAATTAAGCAAATTATAATTAGTTACACATAATTATATACAATATTAAGATTATTAACGATAATATTAGGAAAAATTATAATTATACAAAAATTAAAACCATTGCTTCATTTCTGAGGACGAGACAAGAAGGAAGGAAGAGTCTGCCATTACTGCTCAGTTATCATTAGTTTACTAATTATTTACCTTCCCAGTGTCTCCATCAGTCCATAAATACATCAAAATTGAGAGAAATACCTGAAGATTAATCCGGTAAGTAAAATATCCCGAAAAATCCTTGAAATAAACTAAAAATAGTTATTTAGCTAGTAAGTTATTTATTTGTATTTGTAAAAACCTGAAACCTGTTAATTTTTTTTCGGGATTTATGGATATTTTAAGGGATTTAGGGATTATTGGGGGTTTATTAGTGTTGTTATATAAGAATGTAGCCATTGCAAATGCAAAATAATGGTTGAAAAAAGTGATTAAATAAGGAATATATCATAAATAGGCTAATAAGCATATATTTAATTTTACAGTTAATTTATGTATATATCAATTCATTATATTTTATGTTACCTAATTAAATATGCTTATAAATACTACTACTACTACTACTACTACTACTACTACTACTACTACTACTACTACTACTACTACTACTACTACTACTACTACTAACTACTTATACTACTACTACAGTCTACAACTACTACTTCTACTACCACCACCACTATCACAACCACCACTAGTCCACTACTACTACTACTATTACTACCGCCACCATTACTACTACCACCACTACTACTACTTATAATGCTACCTACTACTACTACTATTACAGATATGACCACCACCACCACGGTACCACCACTACTACTACTACTACTACTACTACTACTACTACTACTACTACTACTACTCTACTACTACTACTACCGCTACTACTACCGCTACTACTACCACTACTACTACTACTACCACCACTACTACTACTATTACCACCACCACCACCACCACCACCACCACCACTACTACTACTACTACTACTACTACTACTACTACTACTACTACCACACCACCACTACCCCCCCAACACTACTACTACTACTACTACTACTACTACTACTACTACTACTATTGCTATTACATATATGACCCCCACCACCACCCCCACCCCACCACCGCTACAACTGCTGCTACTACTACTACTACTACTATTACTCATATGAACACCACCACCACCACCACTACCACCACCACTACTTCTACTACTACTACTATTACTATTACATATATGACCCCTACCACCACCACCACCACCACCACTACCACTACTACTACTACTACTTCTACTACTACTAACTACTACTACTACTACTACTACCGCTATTACTACCACTACTACTACTACTACCGTCAGCACCACCACTACTACTACTACTACTACTACTACTACTATTACTATTACATATACGACCACCACCACCACTACCGCCACCACTACCACTACTACTACTACTACTACTACTACTACTATTACTCATATGACCCCCATCACCACCACCACCACAACCACCAACACCACCACTACTACTACTACTACTACTACTACTACTATTGCTATTACAGATATGACCACCACCACCGACCTGGAACCGATAACCACCATCACCACCTTGCAAGACCATTTCAATCTACTATCTTTATCTACTACGCCTCCTTTCCCTACTATTTACTATCCAGCTAGGCCAATAGTTTACTATTCTTGCCCTTTATGCCCAAATATTAGGAGGAGGAAGAGGAGGAGGAGGAAGAAGAGGAGGAAGACATAGGCTTTTTTGGCTTAGATGGCTGTTGGTACCCTCCTCTTCCTTCTCCTCCTTCTTTTCCTCCTACTCCTCCTTCTCCTCTTTTCCTCTCCATTCCTCCTCCTCCTCTTCCTCCTACACCCATACCTCCTTTTTCTCCTTGCTTCCCTCCTCCTCCTCTTCCTATATCTCTCTCTCCTCCTCCTCCTCCTCCTCCTCCTCCTCCTCCTCCTCCTCCTCCTCCTCCTCCTCCTCCTCCTCCTCCTATTAGACTATCCGCTACCATCCCTTACTACAACTATTTCCACCATCTGGATTTACCAATGGCCGTACTAGGAAAGCCTAAACTTTTGCCTACTATCCGAAAGCCTGGACAAATGTAAGTAGTAATAGTAGTAGTAGTAGTAGTAGTAGTTTTAGTAGTGGTAGTAGTAGAGGTAGTAATAGTAGTGGTGGTGATAATAATAATAGTAGTAGTAGCAACAGTAGTAGTAGTGGTAGTAGTGGTGATAGTAGTAGTAGTAGTAGTAGTAGTAGTAGTAGGGGTGTAGTAGTAGTAGTAGTGGTGGTGGTAGTAGTAGTAGTAGTAGTAATAGTAGGAGTAGTCGTAGTAGAAGTAGTAGTAGTAGTAATAGTAGTAGTAGAAGTAATAGTTGTAGTTGAAATAATGTTGTTGTTTTCTACTACTACTACTACTACTATTACCACTACTACTACTACTACTACTACTACTACTACTACTACTATACCACTACTACTACTACTACTACTACTACTACTACTACTACTGCTACTACTACTACTATTATTACTACCACTACTTAAAAAATATAGATAATAAAACAATATATAGGCTTTACTATATAATGTGTATGAATTTATGTCTACTACTACTACTACTACTACTACTACTACTACTACTACTACTACTACTACTACTACTACTACTATTACTATCTTTACAGAACCGTTCAAGATGTCTGGAAAGAACACATGAAAATACTATTCAAAAATTTCCCCGACCAATGGAGACTAGAAAAAGCCCCTATATTTGACCCCCCTATTTTTGACCCCCCCCCTACTACCGCAATCGACAACCACCATCGCCACCACCTACCAACAGCTGAAATTGATTGTAGTAATTGGAACGCCTTCAGAGATTTGGCTAAAGTGAGATTCTACTGTGCGGTGAGTAACTACCACAATTTTTTTCTACCACAATTTTTACTACCACAATTTTAACTAAAACTATTATTATATATCACAATTTTTTACCACAATTTAAAAAAAGAACCACAATTTAAAAAAAGAAACACAATTAAAAAAAAAAAACTCAATTTTAAAAAACAACCACAATTTAAAAAAAAAAATTAAAAAACAACCACAATTTAAAAAAAAAAAAAAAAAAAAAAATTTAAACAAAAAAAAAACAATTAAAAAAAAAACACAATAAGAAAAAAAAAACGCAATTTGAAAAAACCCCACAATTTAAAAAAAAAAAAAAAAAAAACTACCACAATTTTCTAAAATAAATTTCACTAGATACCACAATATCTACCAAAATTATATTGTTTCAGACTTGTGGTAGTATGATAGTAAAATAAAAGCAAGTAATCTTAAAAATTGTGGTAGATAAGTTCCCTACCACAATTTTTATCTACCATAATTTTAGCTACTACCACAAATTTTACTACCTCAATTTTCTACTAAAATTTTGACTACCAAACTTTTATCCACCATAATTTTTACTATAACAAAATATCACGAACTACCTACCAAAATTGTCCCTACCACAATAAATTAAAAACAATTCAATCACAATTTATTACTACCACAATTTTTTATCACACTTATTCATAACTACCATTTTCACTACAACAAGTTTTACTCTTTTAAAGAAATATAAGAATATAGTAAAAAAAAAAAAACTCCCCAAAATTGTGGTAGATAAGTATCCTACCACAATTTTCACTACCACAATTTTCACTACCACAATTTTCACTACCACAATTTTCATTACCACAATTTTCACTACCACAATTTTCACTACCACAATTTTCACTACCACAATTTCACTACCACATTTTCATACCACATTTTCACTATCACAATTTCACCATCACAATTTTCACTACCACAATTTTCACTACCACAATTTTCACTACCACAATTTTCATTACCACAATTTCACTACCGACAATTTCACACCACAATTTCACTTCCACAATTTTCACTATTACAATTTTAACTACACAATTTTCACTATCACAGTTTTCACTACCACAATTTTACTACCACATTTCACTACCACAATTTTCACTATCATAATTCTCACTACCACAATTTTTACTACCACAATTTTACACTACCACAATTTTCACTATCACAATTTTCATACCACAATTTTCACTACACAATTTCACTAACCACAATTTTCACTACCAACAATTTTCACTACACAATTCACTACCACAATTTTCACTACAAATTTTCACTACCACAATTTTCACTACCACAATTTCAATACCACAATTTCACTACACAATTTTCACTACCACAATTTCACTATTAACAATTTTCACTACCACAATTTTCACTACCACAATTTTCACACACAATTCACTACCACAATTTTCACTCCACAATTTTCACTCCACAATTTTCACTACCAACAAGTTTTCACTACACAATTTATTCATACCACAATTTCACTAACACAATTTTACTATCACAATTTTCACTACCCGATTTTCACTACACAATTTCCTACCACAATTTTTCACTACCACAATTTTCACTATCACAATTTTCACTACCCAATTTTCGCTATTACAATTTTCACTACCACAATTTTCACTACCACAATTTTCACTATCACAATTTTCACTATCACAATTTCACTACCCAAATTTTCCACTACCACAATTTTCACTACACAATTTTAACTACCACAATTTTCACTCACCACAATTTTCACTCCACATTTTCACTACCACAATTCCTACCACATTTTCACTATCACTAATTTTCACTACCACATTTTCACTACCACAATTTTCACTACACAATATTTCACTACACAATTTTCACTACCACAATTTTCACTACCACAATTTTCACTACCACAATTTTCACTACCACAATTTTCACTACCACAATTTTCATTACCACAATTTTCACTACCACAATTTTCACTACCACAATTTTCACTACCACAATTTTCACTACCACAATTTTCACTATCACAATTTTCACTACCACAATTTTCACTACCACAATTTTCACTACCACAATTTTCACTCCCACAATTTTCACTACCACAATTTTCACTACCACAATTTTCACTACCACAATTTTCACTACCACAATTTTCACTATCACAATTTTCACTATCACAATTTTCACTACCACAATTTTCACTACCACAATTTACAACTACCACCATTTCAAC
>JACEEZ010019626.1:59337-68784 GCA_016584305.1 Chionoecetes opilio
GCCCACAATCCTCATTATAAATAGTTTTGGTGACTAAAACCGTATGGTAATTGGTATGAAAGACTGTATTAACAATATTGTCAACCCTAAAATCAGTGGTAGTAATATGTACAGGGTGCAACTCCGTTTTCTGAACATCCTTATAAGCGGTCACTCGTTGGAACACCGTTGCATACACAACCTTAGTTTTCGTAACAGGAACAATATTTTGATTTATAATTAATTCGGTGACTTCGTAAGGATCATAAATAGTAGATATAATGTTAAAAGGTTGTATTAACTTGTTGTATTGAGTGGTGGTGTGTATCTCGGGTACGTGTACAGGGTGTACTAATGTATTGTGTTTAATATAGGGTATGGGGTTGAAGACTGTGGTGGGGACGTACTGTTGACGGTGTGTTGTGTGTGCTATCGGGATCTGTAGGGAGAGAGAGGGGTGAGTGGGGTTGTTGGAGAGGGAAGAGAGGAGAGGGGGGTGAGTGGGGTTGTTAGAGAGGGAAAGAGGGGGGTGAGTGGGGTTGTTAGAGAGAGAAAGAGAGAGAGAGGTGGGTGAGTGGGGTTGTTAGAGAGAAGAGAGATAGAGAGGGGGGTTGTTAGAGAGAGAAAGAGAGAGGGGGGTGAGTGGGGTTGTTAGAGAGAGAAAGAGAGAGAGAGGGGGTGAGTGGGGTTGTTAGAGAGAGAAAGAGAGAGAGGGGGGTGAGGGGTTGTTAGAGAGGGAACGAAAGAGGAGAGGGGGTGAGTGGGGTTGTTAGAGAGAGAAAGGGGGGTGAGTGGGGTTGTTAGAGAGGGAGGGGGGTGAGTGGGGTTGTTAGAGAGGGAGAGGGTGGTGAGTGGGGTTGTTAGAGAGAGAAAGGGGGGTGGAGTGGGGTTGTTAGAGAGAGATAGGGTGAGTGGGGTTGTTAGAGCAGAGCAGAAAGAGGGGGGTGAGTGGGGTTGTTGAGAGAAAAGAAAGAGGGGTGAGTGGGGTTGTTGAGAGGAAAGAGAGGTGGTGAGTGGGGTTGTTAAGAAGAAAGGAGAGAAGCGGGGTGATGGGTTGTTAGAGGAGCACAGAGAGAGAGGGGGTGAGTGGGGTAGTTAGGAGAAGCAGAAGAGAGGGGGTGAGTGGGTTGTTAGAGAGAGAGGGGTGAGTGGGTTTTAGAGAAGATGGGGTGAGTGGGGTTGTTAGTAGAAGAGAGAGTAGAGAGGGGGTGAGTTGGGGTTGTTGAGAGATGGGGTGGTGGGTTTTTAGAGAGAGTAAGGGGGTAAGTGGGTTTAGAAGTGAGGGGGGGTGAGTGGGGTTGTTAGAGAGATGGGGTGAGTGGAGTATGTTAAGAGAGAGAGAGAGGGGGTGAGTGGGGTTGTTAGAGAGAGAAAAGAGAGAGGGGGGTGAGTGGGGTTGTTAGAGAGAGAAAGGGGAAAGGGGTGAGTGGGGTTGTTAGAGAGAGAGGGGGGTGAGTGGGGTTGTTAGAGAGAGATAGGGTGAGTGGGTTGTTAGGAGAGAGGGGGGTGAGTGGGGTTGTTAGAGAGAGAAAGAGAGAGAGAGGGGGGTGAGTGGGGTTGTTAGAGAGAGAAGAGAGAGGGGGGTGAGTGGGGTTGTTAGAGAGAGAAAGAGAGAGAGAGGGGGGTGAGTGGGGTTGTTAGAGAGAGAAAGAGGAGAAGGGGGGTGAAGTGGGTTGTTAGAGAGAAAGAGAGAGAGGGGGTGAGTGGGTTGTTAGAGAGAGAAAGTGAGAGAGAGGTGGGTGAGTGGGGTTGTTAGAGAGCGAGAAAAGAGAGAGAGAGGGTGAGGGTTTTAGAGAGAGAAAGAGAGAGAGGGGTGAGAGGGTTGTTAGAGAGAGAAGAGAGAGAGGGGGTTTTAAAGAGTGAGTTAGAGATAGTGGGTTTTAGAGAGAGTGTGTTAGAGCGAGCGTTAGAAAAATAGAGAGTTTAGAGAGAGAATTAGAGAGAGAAAAAGAGACAGCAAAAAATAGGAGAGGATTAGAGAGAGAGAGAGAGAGAGAGAGAGAGAGAGAGAGAGAGAGAGAGAGAGAGAGAGAGAGAGAGAGAGAGGGTTTAAATAGTGTTAGAGGAAAAGTGTTTAAAGTTAAGAGAGAAAAGAATAGTTAGAGACAGACAGACACACAGAGAGAGAGAGAGAGAGAGAGAGAGAGAGAGAGAGAGAGAGAGAGAGAGAGAGAGAGAGAGAGAGAGAGAGAGAGAGAGAGAGAGAGTTTAAATAGTGTTAGAGGAAAAGTGTTTAAAGTTAGAGAAAGAAATAGTTAGAGAGAGAAGGAAAGAAAACAAAATCAATAATCAATATAAATAATAACAATAATAACAACTTTTTTTTTTATCATTGTAATCTTAACCAAAATTATATAAAGAGCCATTTATATCACAATAGTCTAATAATAGTAATGCTGTAGTAATAGTCTTACCTCCTCCAAAATAGTATTATATTTTGTCACAGTATACGTCACAGGCAGACAGTCGTACCCGACCCCGTACGAATGCACACGCACGCCCACGCATGCCCACACGAACGCCCACGACAACCACATCTGTAATTATAAGTAACAACATACTTTACTTGATCTATACATACTTCTACCTCACTTATATCTCTAATATAAGAGAGATAGAGGTTGTATTAACGAGGTTCTTAAGTAATACCTTGAGAGAGATAGAGAGAGAGAGATGCTTCCTTCTCCTTCAATGTCTTGCAAGGCACTCTGGCTCTCTCTGGCTTCTGTTGCTCCTTATATAGGTTGCAAGGGGGTACAGATGTCAGTTCTTGTTTTTGTTGGACTATTTTTTTTATTGATTTATAAATTTTTATGTTACTATAGGAGTTTTCTGCGGGGATCCTGATTGCAACCGAAAAATTTTCGGTTGCTCAAATTTCGATCCCTGTTCAACCATCCAGGGAAGATGATTGGCCCGACCCGCAAACATTTGTTGTTGTTGTTGTGACCGTTTACAACCGAAAATTTTCCTGTTGCAACCAAAAATCCCCCGCAGAAAACGCCTTATTACTACTACTGCTTCTACTACTGTTGATATTACTACTACTACTACTACTACTGTTGATATTACTACTACTACTACTATTTCTATTACTAGTACTGCTATTATTATTACTACTGCTACTACAACTACAATTACTACTACTACATATAATACTACTACTACATATACTACTACTACCATTACCACTACTACTACCACTACTACTACTACTATTAGTACTACTGTTATTACTACTACTACTTCTACTACTACTACTACTGCTAATATTATTACTAACTACTACTACTACTACTACTACTACTACTACTGCGCCAATTTATACTGCTACTGTAATTATTACTTCTACTACTACTACTACTACTACTGCTACTATTACTATTACTACTACTACAACTTCTTTTCTACGAAATATTATTATTATTATTATTATAATCGTCAATATAATAAAAATAATTTTTATTATTATTATATTATTGTGTATTCATCTAGTTGTATTTTACAGGGCCTGAGCAACGCTCGTGTGGCCCCGTCTCCATATCAACATTTATTTTATCATTCATCCTTAGTGTTTAGTGTTGGCCGAAGCCACCACCCCGGGAGGCGGGTCACAAACCCCCGGCTAACACCCGGTACCCATTCACTGCTGGGTGGACAGGGGCTCGGGTTTTAAGAAGACCGCCCGTCTGTCTTCGCTTCGCCCGGGGATCGAACCCGGGACTTCTCGGTTGGGAGCCGAGCGTGCTAACCCCTACACTACGGTGTGTGTGTGTGGGTGTGTATGTTTCTAATTTTGCCGATTCATTGGAAAGGGAAAGAGAGAAAGAGAGAAATAGAGAGAGAGAGAGAGACTGGACAAACTGGAAATATAAGGTCTTTTTTCTCTGCATAAAAAATGAAAATAAATTTGTACGGAAAAGAAGGACAACGAACAACATCACAACAAACACACACAACACACACACACACACCACACACGACACACACACACACCACAACACACACAACCACACACATGACAGACCACACACACTAAAAAAAATAGATAAATACATGGGGAGGGGTTTCTCTCTCTCTCTCTCTTCTCTCTCTTCTCTCTCTCTCTCTCTCATCGTCTCTCTGCGTCATTCATCTCTCCTCATCATCATCTCTCTCTCCCTCTCTCCCCTTCACATTCTCCTGACCTATTGACTTCTTCCTCGTCTCGTCATTTCGTCTCAACTCGTGGTCTAGATGAGAGCTCTTTAATTGGGAGATTGCTTAAGAGAGACGCGGATCTGTATTTGACGAGAGAGAGAGAGAGAGAGAGAGAGAGAGAGAGAGAAGAGATGAGAGAGAGAGAGAGAGAGAGAGAGAGAGAGAGAGAGAGAGAGAGAGAGAGAGAGAGCGCGAAAAAAAAAATTCATCTCTGCTTTCCACTTTTATTCAATTATATTATTTATTTTTCATTTTAATTACTCGCCTATTATTGATATTTATATTATTATTATTATTATTACTATTATTATTATCATTATTATTATTATCATTATTATCAATATTATTATTATTGTTATTTATATTATTATTATTATTATTATTATTACTATTATTATTATCATTATTATTATTATTATTACTATTATTCTTATCATTATTATTATTATTATTACTATTATTATTATCATTATTATTACTATTATTACTATTATTATTATCATTATTATTATTATTATTACTATTATTATTATATTATTATTATTATCATTATTATCAATATTATTATTATTGTTATTATTATTATTATTATCATAACTATTTTTATAAATAAATTATTAGTGTTGTTTATTCATTGATATTTTGAAATCTGACTTTGGCGTATTCAATGTAATTTTTTGGGTAATTATATTATATATATTTATTATATAGATATATATATATATATATATTATATATATATATATATATATATATATATATATATATATATATATATATTATATATATATATATATTAATATTTAAATGGTTTTCTTATTTGGTACATCTTGATGTTTCAGGGTGACAAAGACACTCTTCATACTTGGGGTTGTTTATGCGCAACGTTTCGCCAAGGCACTTGGCATCATCAGGCTAAAAATAGTTAAAAATTTAATATATTGCAATGCTAAAAAGCGAACATCTAAAAAATTAATTCTAGAAACAATAAAATATTCCTATATTATCTAAATTACTAACTATATTTTATATATATATATATATTATATATAATATATATATATATATATATATATATATATATAATATATACGAATATACACCCGGACACTGCCTCAACGGAGTAAGTGAAAACCCGCAGCGATATAAGGACTCGACCATCGGCGCTTATATTAGAAGAGGTCTCACACACTGTTAGTCTGGTGACATGTCACAAAAAGTAGCTCCCGTAGGATTTGTTTGCTAAAATTAATTTCATTCTTTTTTTGGGTTGATTTACATGGCCATTTACATGGCTCCCGTAGGAATTTGTTTTTGCTGACCACGCCCACCAAAGTCGGCCACGCCCATCGAAACATAGCCTATGTTCTCCGCTGGGTCATGAGGATTCCAAATATGTGCGGCATGTTGGGTTTGGCCATCTGTAGCCAAGCCACAGCCGTTTTTAGGTTGTTTTTGCTGGCCACGCCCACCAGGGTCGGCCACGCCCATCGAAAAATAGCCTATGTTCTCCGCTGGGTTATGAGGATTCCAAATATGTGCGGCATGTGGGGTTTTGGCCATCTGTAGCCGAGTCTATAACGAACAGACACACAGACAGACAAATTTTGAGATTTATATATATATATATATATATAATTATCTACATATATATATACATATATATATATATATATATATATATATCTATATATAGAGAGAGAGAGGAGAGAGAGAGAGAGGAGAGGAGAGAGAGAGAGAGAGAGAGAGAGAGAGAGAGAGAGAGAGAGAGAGAGAGAGAGAGATATGGACAAGTATATAAAACAAACCAATTATTATCATTGTTATTATCTTTATTATCATTATCATCATTGCTATTATTATTATAACATTTATAAAATTGGCATCGATAAACTTATAAACCATCTTGAAATAGTAGAATTAGTATTAGTATTAGTAGTAATAGAAGTAATAGTAATAGCAGTAGTAATATCAATATTCACACAAAAAGCAAAGTATATTCGCATCGTATTTCATTTTAATTAAACAAATTCTAAAATTCAAAATATCCAAATATATCCAATATCCTGAATGTACTCAACATTACTCAAACACCTCAAAAAAACTGATAATTTTTTTTTTTGCTATACAAATTCATATATAAAAAAAAAATTAAATCACCCCCCAAAAAATTTAAGATTGTTTAAAATATCTAAGAATAATACAGATCAGCCCATAAAAGCATATGCATCAAAAATTCAAAATTCCAAAATCCATAAAATAAAATAATCCAAAAATTAAACTCATCCCTTTAAATAAAAACAAAATTTACCCCTCAAAATAATTATTCCAAAAAAAAAAAAAATCTTTTTTCTAATAATAATACGGCTCTGGACACAGGTTTTTCTCTACCACTAGAGTATCATAAACCGTCTTATCTATGGGTATGACCTTAGTATTCACAATCTTATCATAATGTACATCATAAAACGTGTCATAAACCGGCACTACATCCTTTTTAGCAACCAACTCCGTTTCAACAACCAACTTAACAACCTCACTAACAACCGTTTCCGTAACAACCCTCGGAACATTAGAATCAATAGTTTTAACAATCTGTATAGGCTTAGGCACTGTTACATAGGCTATATTGGTTGCATAGCTCACGATAGGTCTATGAATCGTAGTGGTGATAGGCCTAGGAAAATATTTGGTGAGGTAGACATCTTGGTTAATCTTTTTGAATTCATCTAAATCGAAACGTGTTGGGACAAGTTCGGTTTTGATGACAGCAAAGTTGACTGGCACCTGAAATTAGAGCAAAGAAGGTAGTGATGGTGGTAGCATAGTGGTGGTAGTAGTAGTGATGATGATAATAGTAATAGTAGAAGTGTATCATTTAAAACACCAATGCAACTGGCTACTGGATTAGAGTAAGAAAAGTAGTGATGGTGGTGGAGGAGGAGGAGGAGGAGGAGGAGGAGGAGGAGGAGGAGGAGGAGGAGGAGGAGAGGATTTTAAATAATGATCACAATAATAATTATAATAATAATTATTATTATTATAATTATAATAATGATAATAATAAAAATGATCATAATAATAATAATAATAATAATAATAATAATAATAATAACGATAATAAAAATAATAATAATAACAATAATAATATTAATAAGAGAAAGAGGAAGAGAAGAGGAAGAATGAGTAGAAGAAGAAGAAGGAAGAGAGAAAGTAGGAGGAGAGGAAGAAGAGGAAGAGAGATAGAGAGAGAAAGAGAGAGAGGAAGAAGAATGAAAAAGAAAAAGAAAAACAATAAAAACAACTTCAACAATAATTCTACTAATAGTAGAACTACTACTACTACTACTACTACTACTACTACTACTACTACTACTACTACTACTACTACTACTACTACTACTACTACTACTACTACTACTACTACTACTACTACTACTACTACCACCACTACTACCACTACCACTACTACTACTACCACCACCACTACTACTATCACTATTTTTCTACTACTATTTGTCCTCCTACTATTTTTCTAGCTATTGCTACTATTTTGCTATTACACCACTAGTTATTTGTCCTAGTTTTTGCAACTACTACTACTACTACTACTACAACTACAATACTAACCTCTCTATATATATCTTGCACCACCGTCACATAAAAAGTCTTCGGGTAGCAGGGGGCCACATGAAGAGGAGGAGGAAGACCATAGGGGTCTCCACCAATCACAGAACTGGATAGGAGTGATGTACCAAGCAGGACGATGACGTCACGTAAATCCATGGCTCTGATTGGATGAGAGAATACTTAAGTTATTGTAGTGCTTTTACGTGTATTGAAGTACATTGGGGTAGACTGTGGGTGTTTGTTTACATTCTTTCTGGAGGAGAGGGTTGGGGGATGATGTGTGTGTGTGTGTGTGTGTGTGTGTGGTCAGCGTGTGTATTCATCTAGTTGTATTCATCTAGTTATATTTTACAGGGCCAGAGCGACGCTCGTATGGCCCCGTCTCCATATCAACATGTGTATTCATCTAGTTGTATTCATCTAGTTGTATTTTACAGGGCCAGAGCGACGCTCGTATGGCCCCGTCTCCATATCAACATGTGTATTCATCTAGTTGTATTCATCTAGTTGTATTTTACAGGGCCTGAGCAACGCTCGTATGGCCCCGTCTCCATATCAACATTTATTTTTCTCATTCATCTTTCTTTTTTTTTTTTTTCTTTTTTTTCTTTTTTTTAGGCGGGTCACAAACCCCCGGCTAACACCCGGTACCCATTCACTATTGGGTGGACAGGGGCTCGGGTTTTAAGAAGACCGCCCGTCTGTCTTCGCTCCGCCCGGGGATCGAACCCGGGACTTCTCGGTTGTTAGCCGAGCGTGCTAACCCTTACACTACGGAGTTCCGTCCGTTGTGTGGGACTGTGTGTGTGTGTGTGTGTGTGTGTGTGTGTGTGTGTGTGTGTGTGTGTGTGTGTGTGTGTATTCATCTAGTTGTATTCATCTAGTTGTATTCTACAGGGCCTGAGCTGCACTCGTGTGGCCCCGTCTCCATATCAACATTTTTATCATTCATTCTTAGTGTTGGCCGAAGCCATCACCCCGGGAGGCGGGTCACAACCCCCGGCTAACACCCGGTACCCATTCACTGTTGGGTGGACAGGGGCTCGGGTTTTAAGGAAACAACCCATCTCTCTCCGCTCCGCCCGGGGGTTGTGTATCTACACTACGAAGTACCCTATGTATGTGTGTGTGTACTTACGTGTGTGCGTGTGGTCAGCGTGTGTGTGTATGTGTGTGGTGTGTCTCGCTTTATATATGCCTGGGTAAGAGAGAGAGAGAGAGAGAGAGAGAGAGAGAGAGAGAGAGAGAGAGAGAGAGAGAGAGAGAGAGAGAGAGAGAGAGAGAGAGAGAGAGAGAGAGAGAGAGAGAGAGAGAATGATTTAAGCGCTTTTTCTCTCGTTACCTCCGCCAACGAAGTTAGAGGGGTTATGTTTTCACCCCGATCTGTCTGTCTGTCTGTCTGTCTGTTTGTTAGTGTACAGGATTTCTCAAAAAGTTACCAATAGATTTGGACCAAACTCAGAATACCAAGTCTATTTGGTATAAGGAAGAACTGGTTTAATTTTGGATGAAGTATATTGACAACTGTTGCCATGGTAACCAATTGATGAAATACTCGCCCGGAGGTATGCGCTCATACTGAGTGCATATATATATATATAATATAATATATATATTATTATATATATATAATAATTA
>JACEEZ010019628.1:0-17726 GCA_016584305.1 Chionoecetes opilio
CTTCTACCTTCAGTTATCTTTCTTTCCTTGTTTTTCTTTTTCCATTATAAAAACTATAGAAAAGTTTCGGTTCGTTCTTACATTTTCTATTATATTTCTCTCATAGTTACTTTCTTCTTCTCTTCGATTCTTACATATTCATTTCTAGTTGTTTTTTACTTCTCCCAAAGGTTGATACCTCCTTTTTTCTCCAACTATTCCATGTTTTTTCTCTTCTGTCTTGCTAATTCACATTTTCTGTAAAACCTTTCATTCTTTTTCTTTTCTCTGTAACTATCCTTGGAACATAAACTATTTATTCCTTCTGTGTAAATTCGGATGAACTCATCCCATTTTTCTGGGTACTCCTGTTGCATGGAAATACTCCAGTCTGCCTCTCCGAAAAATGTTCTTAATCCGTCAAAGTCTCCTTTTCCAAAATTGTATCTTCCTATCTTGTGTTCTTTCTTCTCCCCTCTTTTTTTGCTTTCATTTATTTCAATTCAAAAAGGGACATGGTCGCTCTTTCCAAGTGGGCACTGATAATTTACTTTACTAATTACTTCCAGTTCTTTGTCAATAGTAGTCTAGTCTGATGGTTTTTCATACCTCTGAATCTTGTTTTCTCTTTAATCCACTGAGTCATAATGTTTTTCATTACCAAATCCAACAATGTACCACCCCATGAGTCTCCTCCTCCATCAGTATCCATTTTTCCCAGAAAAATTCTTTGCAGTTAAAATCTTGTGTGTGGTGTGTGTGTGTGTGTGTGTGTGGTGTGTGTGTGCCTATAGCACCGTTAGGCAGTGACCTCCAGGGGTGGGATGGTAGGTCCTGTACTCGAGGGCTGTGATGGTTGGCCCTTGCCCGTGGTGGCGCAGGCAGGATTTTTATAAGAATTAATGGGCAGCATTAGTAGAAGACACATTAGTTCCGGTACCAGAAACACCAACAGTTCTCTGCTTCTGAACTTTGCAAGGTCCAGAAGGGTGAGAATTGCAGGTTTTTGGGTACCCGAGACCAGAGCTGCACCGCTGGACATGGTATAGTAATGCCGGAGGGGTAGCTAAGGAGATCGACCACATCCTCGTTAGTACTCGTTGGAGGATCCTCCGAACTGCAGGGTTTTACCGGAGTGCTGAGTTCTTTGGAAAGATCACAGACTTGTTGTTGCTACACTTAAGCTTCATGTCAAGTCCAGAAGAATCTCAAGAGGTAACCATACTGTGTTTCATCTTGAGAAACTGAAGGACTTGACATGTGCTCATGAGTATGCAGTGGCAGTCTCAAATCGGTTTGATGTGCTCGGTGCTCTCGGGGATCCTGTAGAACTGTGGGATACCTTCAAACGTGAAACTCTTCAGGCTGCCAAGTAGTGTATTGGGGAGCGCCTGAGGTCAAGGCGTGGTTTTGTCTCGACGGAGACGCTGGAGAAAATCGAGGAGAGTCGCGCTGCCAGGCTGGCTGGGAACCGGGACCAGCACAGGCTCTGTCACGCCGGACTAGACCCCTCCGAGGAGAGACAAAGGGAAAAGGGATGTCAGGAGTCTCGCTGAGGATGTCGAGGGTCATTTGAACGCTAATGACCTCCGACCTGCCTACCGAGCCCTGAAGAAGCTCGGTTCCAAGTCTCCTTCTCGGGCGAGTGCTATTCGAACAGCAGATGGGCGTCTCGTGTCGGACATGGATGGGCAGATGGCTCGTTGGGCTGAGTACTTTGGGCAGTTGTTCACGGTGGGACCCCAACTGAGCAGCTTCACACCCCTGGGTTACAGGCAGTGGATGCCGATCCTTCCCATTGACGAAGTCAGAGAGGCTGTAGCAAAGTTGAAGGGTGGAAAGGCAGCTGGTGTTTGTAATATCATGCGGAGCTCCTCAAAGCTGGGGTGAGGCCATGATCCGCGGGTTGCATGCTGTCCTGACTGCCGTGTGGCAATCAGGTACCATTCCTCCTGACTGGAAAAGGGGGCTGGTTGTCCCTATCTGGAAAAGGGGAAAAGGGGACCGTCAGGACTGCAACAATTCCGCGGTATTACACTGCTCAGCGTACCAGGCAAGGTGCTTGCCCATCTATTGCTGACACGAATTCACAGTCATCTGATGAAGCATCAGAGACCTCAGCAGTCTGGGTTCACGCCTGGTAAGTCAACAACTTACAACAAGTATCCTAGCGCTTCGTGTCCTGGTGGAACGCCGACGTGAGTTTCGACAGGGGATGCTTGCAGCCTATGTTGATCTCAAGAAGGCGTTTGACTCAGTGCATCGTGAGTCACTCTGGGATCTTCTGCAACTTTGAGGGATTCCTGCAAGGACTATTGGTTTGATAACTGGCCCTGTTTTCTGGGACTGAGAGTGCTGTGAAGTGGGGGCAGGTGTATCCAGCTTCTTTCCCGTTTAATACAGAAGTGAGGCAAGGGTGCGTCCTTGCCCCATCACTTTTCAACGCTTGTATGGACTGGGTATTGGACAAGGTTGTAGATCAAAGTGATTGTGGAGCATCCGTCGGCAACACCAAGATCACTGATCTTGTTTTTGCCGATGATGCTGACGAATCTTTCCTGAGTCGCTGGAGGTCCTGGAGATGGCTCTCGAGGCGCTGCACGAGGAGGCAAGCCTTTGGGACTGAGGTCTCCTGGCTCAAGAAACCCAAAGGTCCAGGTATTTGGAGACTTACTAGATGAAGCAGTACAGTCTGTTCATGCGTGTGGCGAGGACATTGAGATCTTGGAAAGTTTTACATACAGTAAAAGCCTTATAACTCGGCACGATAGGGGCTCTGGCCCTTGCCGAGTTATTCAATGTGCCGAATTATGCAATGTCCTCCTCTGATATGGGGGGGAGGAGAAAAAAAAAAAAAAAAAAAAAAAAAAAAAAAAAAAAAAGTAATCCAGTACTGTAAAAGCATACAAACTACACTTACCAGTGAACGGGTAGAACGTGCTGGATTTGATATCAAACTCAGCACAAATAGCACGCATGGATGCACCTGCATCCATCCTTGCCAGCACTTTCACCTTTTTCTGCAGGCTCAGGGCCTCAGGCTCTTCAATTTCATTCCCTTCCTGCTGGAGACACCCTTGCGTGATGGAGCTGACATCTTGATATACAGTACTGTATGATGTAATCCCAAAACACGTAAACAAAAAAAAAAACACTATTTCTCATTTATTACACAGCGTGCAGGAGCATACCAAATCCAGCATTTAACGCCAGTCACTGTTTACCTCCCAACATAGCTACACGGTCTGCTTGTGTTTGTGATTATTTCTAATTTATTTCACAAATTTTCCTGTGTTTTACCTATATTTTTCCACCCTTGGGAAAATACTCTCACTATAACGGACAATCAGCTTTAACGGACCACTCCTCCCCCCCTTTAGTCCGTTATATCGAGGTTTGACTGTATATATATATATAAGCCGATTGTCCGTTATAGCGAGGGTATTTTCCCAAGGGTGGAAAAATATAGGTAAAACACAGGAAAATTTGTGATATAAATTAGAAATAATCACAAACACAAGCAGACCGTGTAGCTATGTTGGGAGGTAAACAGTGACTGGCGTTAAATGCTGGATTTGGTATGCTCCTGCACGCTGTGTAATAAATGAGAAATAGTCACAAACACAACCAGACCGTGTAGCTATGTTGGAAGGTAAACAGTGACTGGTGCTACATAGCAAGCTCGCCCACGACTGCACGGGAGTGGTATTAGGAGAGGTAGTAAGTCTCCAGTCTTGCTCATTACTGCTTGGTATGTTATGAAATACCATTATTCTAGGTGAATGTAGAGATATAATCACATTTTAATGGCTATTATTCATACATATGAGTAAATAGATAAAAATACAAGCAGGGTGCTCATCCACGCCTGCCACGGCAGCAGTAGTGTTGTCGTTAAGACATAATTATAAGACACAAGTTACCCATGTACACATGATATGATCCTTTCCTATCCTTACTTGCATCAACATTGAATTTCACAGCATATTCTCTGAGTTTGTCCTTAGCCTTGCGAATATCACTCACTGTTTGTTTCTTTACACCATACTCGACACACACCCGGGCGACAGAAACACCAGACTCCACCTTCTTAATGAGTTCTAATTTCTACAACAAAAAAACAAAATAAACAAAAAATAAATCCATGCACATTTTTAGCTAGTTATGCTTGTCAACGATTGACAATATACATAAGTAAATGTATAGCAGCGATAGCCTGCCTGGGTGTCGGAGCCATGTTTGTTTACATCCGACGTGCAAATAGTGCAGACGAACAGCTGTGTGTGTGTGACGCTGTGCAGTCTCCCGGAGTAGAAGTTTCAGCTAACACTAGAGGAGAGGAGGAGGAGGAGGAGGAGGAGGAGGAGGAGGAGGAGAGGAGAGGAGAGGAGAGGAGAGGAGAGGAGAGGAGAGGAGAGGAGAGGAGAGGCGAGGAGAGGAGAGGACCTACGAAGCGAAACTTAAGAGAAAGAGGTCACAAGAAGAAGTCAAGAAATTGTAATACGTACTAATATTCAATATTTTAATCCACATACACACCTTCTACAACTAAATCACTAGCAACACAGGCTCCTACCTTATATATATATATTAATATCTGATACATTAAAACTCCTTAAAACCCAAGCATTCCAAAAAAACAAAACAAAAATTGTCGAGTTGACGATTCCAGCAGCAATAAGCGGTCTGATACCACTTATCGGTATTTTCTTGGTAATTCGTAATTGGTATCGGTAATTCTTGCCCGCAAATTTGTCTCGTGAATGGAGTCCGTTAAATCCAAAGTCAGTTAAATCAAGGTTCATTATATCGAGGTTTGACTGTATATATATATATACATACACTAGGGTCCCACATAAAACGAGAAAATGGTCGATAAACGATGTGAATTAGCTCTATGTGAAACACATAATCTACGGGAATTTTTTTTATTGGTCGATCGGTCCTCCCGTGCATACCCGTAAATTTATACTCATTCACACCTATGCATATCAAAACATATATAAATGATAAGTTATGCATAGAAGTGATGAAATAGGCATATTGTTGCTTACCTTAAATCTAATAGGGATTATGTACAGGGGGCGAGGGGTTCCGAGGCATCTTGGAGGTCACTCATTCGTCACTGGATGACGACTCAGTGTGTCCCAGAGCTCGGAGTGTGGCGAGCGAGCTTTGGCATTTCTGCCACGTCCATCATAAACCCCTCAAACTCAAACTCAAAGCGTAAATTTCCGTCAGGAGCAAATTTTGGTGAGCAAATTGCCATAAACCTGGCCTGACTCTCGAGTGCATGCCTCGCCAGAACTGAGCGGGACTTACCGATCACAGCTGATAACTTGTAAACACCGACGATGACACCAAACCACAATGACGAGTGTACCTTCGAATGAAAGCCATCAATAAATTACGATAACTGACGATATTGTGAATGGATCACAACATATATCCTTCACAAGAATGTTTTTTTTGGTAATAATGGATGAGAATTGCGCGGTCGGTACCGCCGTTCCCCACCTCATGCCACCCTCACCCCATCTCCATGGCTACACGCCGCCGCTGTGCCCCTCCTTACTCACCCTAGCCACGGCTTGCACCAGCTGGGCAAGCTGGCTTACGAAAAGTGCCTCGAGTTAACAGAAAACGCAAGCTGCCGCAAGCCTTCTTATGGCGGCCTGCTCACGTTCGGTACGATATTTTGGCGCTCTATATGAGAACTCCTCGGATTTGCCCTACTTTGATGGCGGAATCGTTCTATATGATCACATTCGTTCCTAACAAAAATTTTGGAATTTTATTTAAAAAAAGAAAGAAAAAAGTTTAATTTTTAAATTTTAATATTTTATGTCGTTCACTCTATAAGGGAAGGGCTCTATGCGAACACGTTTTATGCGGGACCCTAGTGTACGTATATATAAATATATAAATATATATATATATATATATATATATATATATATATATATATATATACAGGAAAATACCTTTTATCCGGATATATCCGGACTTCCGGGTAGCCGGTTAATGGAAAAGTCCGGTTAATGGGTAAGTATACATACGAAAGATGCATTTACTAAAAATAAACATAATATTGTATGATTGTTTGTATTGTATGACACACACACACACACATACCACCCAACACACACACCCACACATACCACCCAACACACACACACACAACATACCACCCAACACACACACCCACACATACCACCCAACACACACACACACACATACCACCCAACACACACACCCACACATACCACCCAACACACACACACACACATACCACCCAACACACACACCCACACATACCACCCAACACACACACACACACATACCACCCAACACACACACACACACATACCACCCAACACACACACCCACACATACCACCCAACACACACACCCACACATACCACCCAACACACACACACACACATACCACCCAACACACACACCCACACATACCACCCAACACACACACACACACATACCACCCAACACACACACCCACACATACCACCTGTGAAAGTTTGATTTTTACTGGGGGTTTTAAGTACTTAGACTTCACTTACCTCTCAATAATTAAATCACCTTCGGGTTCTTGTTTGACTCACTATGAAGCTATCAGTCCAGGACTACATACAGGGTAAACAATAAACACTTGGTAAACACCTTATCTAGTTTATTTACAAGATCTACACATAACAAAAATAGCACCCCCAACACAAGATTCATCCACTCAATCACGCCCTAAATATCTTCCCTACATATGCCTATGATAGCCTACCGCTTCTGGTTATCTGGCTGGGGAATAGATATAAGGGGTTATGGATTATGATTATAAGAACCTGTAGCCTCGAGCCTGTGGTCCTCGTCGCGCACACACGTGGTCGACTTCCTGTCTAGCGACTCGCTCCTTGCTCCCAGCTTGCGTCTGCCTCTACCAAGCCCTCCTTCTCCTCGCGGTATGACTTGCCCTGCGTCTGTTAGCAGGAACAAGCTCCAGACACGCGGGGAACTGGAAGGAGGTGGCGAGAGGTCCAGAAGACGTCCTCGGCTGGGGGAGGTGTAGTCGTGGCCGTGAACTGTAACAGAGTGAGCGACCCAGGCCGACCTGGATCCTCCAAGATGGCGGCTGGTGGCGCGTTGCCACTTCGGCTCATCTAAACATATTTTCTATACCCTGTTTCTTATTATGCATGCCTGAATTCCTATCAGCCACCACATGCAATTTACTTCGGGTGTCTCTGCTAGCGCACCCTGCTACTCGTGGGGAGGCAACTATGAGCCTAAAACCCCTCCCACAGACTGGAATCCTTTCCCGCCACCAGAAAAACATTAACTGGCATCCGCCCCGCGGGGACAACAGCCTGGCGCAAGCGCAAATATGGGGACTGAATGCATATAAATGTCTAGCCATTACACCACCCAACACACACACCCACACATACCACCCAACACACACACACACACATACCACCCAACACACACACCCACACATACACCCAACACACACACACACACATACCACCCAACACACACACACACACATACCACCCAACACACACACACACACATACCACCCAACACACACACCCACACATACCACCCAACACACCACACACACACATACACCCACATAACACACATACACGGGTGGTATGTTGTGGTGGGTGTGTTGGGTGGTATGTGTGGGTGTGTGTTGGGTGGTATGTGGGATGACTCAAAATACCACTCCGGTCGTCGGGTAGCACTGACCTTGCCCACGGACTGATAAACACTGAATTATCATAGCGCATGGCGCATTATGGCGGGAATAAACAGGTGGCGATAGGTGGCGCTCACGTCTACGGCGGCAATATTTAAAAGTTAAATATTTCGTTACTTTTTTATTTTTAATACTATTTACTTACCTGCCACAAATTCCGGTTATTGGGTTATTCCGGTTGTTGGGTATCCGGATAAAAGGTATTTTCCTGTATATATATATATATATATATATATATATATATATATATATATATATATATATATAAATATATATATATATATATATATATATATATATATATATATATATATATATATATAGTATCTATATATATATATATATATATACGTATATATATATATATATTATATATATATATATATATATATATATATATATATATATATATAATATATATATATATATATATATATATATTATATTATATATATTATATATATATATATATATATATATATATATATATATATATATATATATATATATATATATACACACAAACCTCGTTTTCCCGAATATAGGGGGGAGCACTGGTCCGGGAACCGCAAACGTCCGGGAATCGCAACAGTCCGAGGCTATTACCCACCCCCGGACGTTTATCCTACTCTAGTATTTACTGTCCGGCAACCGCCAATATCAACTACTCTGCCGCGGCCTTCTACGTCATTTTGTTGTTGTTTTAGGGCTGCGAGGATCCCTTGGGGAACACCATGAGCCCTGGTGATGTCCTATGATGCTATCACAGATGCTGTAGTTGACCTGTCTTCCTCAGGAAGGCACAGGTGAGGCAGATGACAGCGTGTTACCGGGAGGGGTGGATGCCAGCCGCCGCCAGCAGGGTGGGCAGGTCACAGGTCACAGGTGGCGACGTTCAGGGTGAGGAGTTGAGGGCGTAGCACTACAAGGTGGGAGTGGAAGCGCGGACACTGCAGCAGAAAGTGTTCAATATTATCAGAGACGTTCCTGCATCAGGGGCAATGGGGGTCAGGGGACTGACGGAGGCGGTGCAGGTGAACCGTGAGTGTGTAATGTAAACAATACGACCGCTGAGCTTCTTCTTCTTCTTGTGACCTTTGTCGCTTAGTATCGCTTCATAGGTTCTCTTCCACTTTGCCTCCTTCGTTAACAACATTTGTTAACTCTTCCCCTGTTTATTTCACCTGGGAAAGACATTTTGATCAGTTCTCAATCCTTTGATTATCATCCTAATTCATTGTCTCTTGTTGTGTTCTTATCTCCCAGCACTGCGTTAGGAACACTTTGGTGAGGTTTACAGTACTTTCAATTTCCTTTCAGTCCCCATACAGCCCTAACACCGCACACAGGGCCCCGTCTTCTTGCTCTAGTCTCCTGTCCCACTCCTCTCTGCCTAGATAATGCATGCTGCCACCTGGCGGGAGGCCGGCCGCCGCCAGCAGGGTGGGCAGGTTAACCCCTTCACTGCAGCTGGTACAAATACGGTCTCTCAGCTACCTAAGGGTTCACTGCGGCTGATACATATAGGGTTTCTGTTTTTAAGCTCCGCGCTCAATGATATAGTGGATAAATATTCGCTGTGATAGGCTTGTATGGCAACAGTGTCAAGTGTTGCGATATAATAGAACCTCTTTTTCTGCTTGAGTGAGTTAGTGTGAGTAATAAGGTCAAGCGGTACAGTACGACGTGTTGACGCTGCCGCACCTCCACTTCAATGGCGAGGCAAAATAGTAAAGATATTCAACATATTCTTAATGGATATAAAACAGAAGCATGAATAAATGAATGCATGAATGAATGAAGCATTTATGTATCAAAATAAGCTGTATTATATTGAGTAGTAAGTGGTTTCATTGTGCGCCTGGCAGCACGGTCACGGCCCGGTTGCTGCACTCTGACGCAACTCCTCACTTAGCTGGTAGCCTCCACCAAGACCAAACATAGATTTTCTGGTATGGAATGAGCATCCTATTCATTTCAGGCACTTTAAGTATGATAAGTAATTATTTTATATTTTAATCAAACCTGCCGCACAGGGGGGTAGGCCTATGTATTTGATATCAGCAGTGAAGGGGTTAAAGGTGGAAACGTTCAGGGCGAGGAATTGAGAGCGTAACTACATGGTGTGAGTGGAAGCGCGGACACTGCAGCAGAAAGTGTTCAATAGTCTCAGAGACGTTCCTGCACCAAGGGCAGTGGGGGTCAGGGGACTGACGGAGGCAGTGCAGGTGAACCGTAAGTGTCTTGTGCCCAAATGTAAACAATACGACCGCTGAGCATGCTGCCACCTGGCGGGAGGCGCGGACACTGCCCAGGGGTGACAGGGGGACGCTCGGACCGCCGGACAACTTTTGTCGTTTTTACGGACTGGACCAGGCATTTGTCCGGGACTCTGACATATCCCCGGGACCTCGGATTTTAAACCGGCAAATCCGATATCCGGGAAATGGAGGTCCGGGAAAACGAGGGTTGTGTGTGTATATATATATATATATATATATATATATATATATATTTTAAAATATATATATATTTTATATATATATATATATATATATATATATATTTTATATATATACATATATTATATATATACAGCTAAGTATTAATTAAATCCGACCTTGGGGGACCGAAGGTAGGTCGGAAATTGGAATAGTCGGATGTTCGGATATCACAGTAACCATAAATGTAAGACAAAATGGTATGAAATAAAAGATGCAGCTCTTGAAGGCCAATCCAGTGGTATACGTTTAAGTAAAATTCATGCAAAATAAAGCCACAAATCAATGTTTTCTAAAAACAAAACAAAAACGAATAAAATAAATGGCCAAAACAAACACAATGTGGTGGTGAAAAAGTCGGTTGTTTGGACAAGTCGGATGTTTTGGAGGTCGGATGTTGGGGAATTTGGCTGTATATATATATATATATATATATAAAATATATATATAATATATATATATATATATTATATAAAATATATGTATATATATATATATATATATATACAGTATAAAATATATATATATACAGGGAGGTCCCAGATTAAGACACAGATTAGGTAGTACAGTGTAGGGAATATAGACGCTGTGTGTTTGTTGTGTTTGCTATAGTTTATTTTAGCTTGAAAAAAATGTTTTTTTTTTTTCTTTTTTTTTTTTAATTTATGGGTCCCGGAACCGAACCTATATTTTACCATTAGTTATATGTTTCGTTATACGAGATTTCGCTTTACGAGTATGCCAGGTGGAACCTAACCCGCTCGTATCTTCGGGACTCCCTGTATATATATATATATATATATATATATATATATATAATATATATATATATATATATATATATATATATATATATAATATATATATATATAATATATATATATTTTATAATAATACGGTTAAAAGCCTTTATAACTCGGCACTGTATAACTCGGAATTTGATATAACTCGGCATGGCAAAAACAAAGTTTTTTTTTTTTTTTTTTTTTTTACACCTATGCCTATAGCGCGTGTGGCAGTGAGCTACAGGGGTGGGATGGTAGGCCCTGGAGGGGTCACTCGGGGGGCTGTGATGGTTGGCCCTCGCCTGTGGTGGCGCAGGCAGGATTGTTATAGTGACGCCCAGGGTCCGATCAAGAGCTGTGGGGACCCTGGGGCTCAGCTTTTGTGAGGGCCCTATATTCGCACGAAAATTAAGCACTTTTGTGGGTATTTTGAGGCCTATCTTTGGCAAGATATCAGATGGCTTATCTGAGGTGGTTTGGGCACGTGACGAGGAGAGAAGGTGGTGAGGCGTTGAGGAGAGCTGTTAGAGTAGAAGTTCCAGGTCGCTGTCCACCGGGCAGGCCAAGGAAGACATGGAGGCAGTGTGTTGAAGAGGATCTGGCAGCATTGAGCATTGAAGAAGTAGAGGCAATGAATAGATGTAGTTGGAAGCGTTTCATCAGCCGTCTAACCCCCTAAGATATCATAGGAAAATCTGACATTAAACAGAAAGAAGAAGATGAAGCAGAGTTAACAGTTTGTTAAAGTTTTCAAATTTTCATTTTGTATATTTAGGATCCTGGTGGAATGCCGACATAAGTTTCGACAGGGGATGCTTGCACCCTATGTTGATCTCAAGAAGGCGTTTGACTCAGTGCATCGTGAGTCACTGGGATCTTCTGCGACTTCGCGGGATTCCTACAACGACTGTTGGTTTGATGATTGGTCTGTACTCTGGGACTGAGAGTGCTGTGAAGTGTGGGGGAGGTGTATCCAGCTTCTTTCCTGTTAATACAGGAGTGAGGCAAGGGTGCGTCCCTGCCCCATCACTTTTCAGCACTTGTATGGACTTGGTATTGGGAAATGTTGTAGATCAAAGTGATAGCAGAGCATCCCTCAGCAACACCAAGATCACTGATCTTGTTTTTGCTGATGATGCAGTAATCTTTGCTGAGTCGCTGGAGTGATGGCTCTCGAGGCGCTGCACGAGGAGACAAAGCATTTGGGACTTGAGGTCTCCAGGCTTAAGACCAAGGCCCAGGTGTTTGGAGGTTTACTAGATGAAACAGTACAGTCTGTTCATGCGTGCGGCGAGGACATTGAGATCTTGGAAAGTTTTACATTCCTTGGTAGCGCAGTCCATAATGACGGCGGGTCACGTCAAGAAGTCTTACGGCGGATTGGCATAGCCCACGGTGTTATGGACTCGCTCAACAGGAGTATTTGGCGTTGTCGGTACCTGTGCAGGAGGACAAAGATCCGGATCTTCAAGTCGCTTGTGATCCCTGTCTTACTCTATGGTTGTGAGACATGGACACTAAATAGCAACTTGAAGAGATGAATCAATGCCTTTGGTAATAAGTGTCTTCGCAGAATCATGGGGTATCACTGGGATGATTACGTGTCAAATCAGCGATTGCACCGTGAGACTGAATCGAGGCCTATTACCTGCATAGTCCGTCAGCGCCAACTTCGGCTATATGGGCATGTGGCACGCTACCCTGAAACCGATCCTTCCCATCGGGTTGTATCTGTAAGAGACAATCCGGCGTGGAGGAGGCCAAGGGGGCGCCCACAAGGCTCGTGGCTGGGGCAAGTTGATGTTTCTTGTCGAGAGCTGCTTGGTATGGGAAAGGAGCCAGCATGGGGACACGCGTGGTGACCCCCGGGAGTGGCGTCGTAGGGTGGGCGAGGCGACGCGCCCCCCGGCGTATGCCCCCAATGATTGATGATTGATTGATATTTAGGATCTGTAAACTGTAAATTGTTTTGAGAATTTGTATTGAGAATTATATTGAGAATTTGACCAAACTGCTCTGTGTTTCTGCCAACCCATATATTTTTTTTTAAGCCATAAACTGAGCAGTCGTTAGCCATCTGCGGCTCACCAGCTGGGCAATAAATACCTCTTATCTAAGCTATTGTGTCCTTAATTCATCCAATTATAAATTACAGACACGCCCTCGGTTTTCTAACATAATTCGTTCCCAAAAGTTGTTCTAAAACTGATTTATTCTAAAACCGAAACAAATTTTTTAATAAGAAACAATATAAAATGGATTAATCCGTTGCTGACCCCCTAAATAAAAGACCTTTTTTAACCTTTTTAGCTGTATTTCATGCATAAAAATGCCTATATATGCAATGTAATATTGTATTATAACATACCATCTGAATAAAGAATAAAGTTATAGCTTTAATAGTTAATAGATAGTATTCACTGACGTCACAACATCCGGGTATTTGTTGGAGGAAAGACATGTAAACACAGCTGTTATCTGACAGTCCCGCGGCCAAACGCCTCATCTCTTGGGTCTGCCGCTCCACCTGGAACAAAACGCTCGGCGATGCCCTCCGCATCATCTCCATGGGCCAATACAGCAGTGACTCTTCCCCCCAGCCGTGGATAAGGAAAAAGACCCGCATCCTGGATGTCACCCTCACTCGCCTCCGCCTGGGGCACACGCACACGACACTCACGGTTCACCTTCACCGCCTCTGTCTGTCCCCTGACCCTCACTGCCCCTGGTGTAGGAATGTTCCGGAGACTATTGAACACTTTCTGCTGCAGTGTCCGTGCTTCCACTCACACCGTGTAGTGCTACACTCTCAACTTCCCTGAACGTCACCACCTTTGACCTGCCCACCCAGCTGGCGGCGTGTTTACAAGTCTGAGCCTCCAATATGGCATCGTGTGAATACTATCTATTAGTTTAATATAGTTTAAAGCTAACTTACAGTATAGCTTAAAGCTTTTCGCCTTTATGCTTTCACTAGTTTTCTTAGGTCCCATGGTGGCTTATGGAATAAAAAAAATAGAAGAAATAATGCACAACACAAGAAAAATTGTCAAAATCAAAGAACAGTTCGGAGCGGATGTCCTCTGAGTGAGGGCCGCGGCGTGACTGACGCGTGTTCGGCAACTGAGTCATCGTACAGCAACCGGTGCAATTATGAATTTGAAATTCTGTTCGTGAACCAATTTGTTCAAAAAGTGAGACGTTCGAAACCCGAGGTTTGACTGTATTTCCAAAGCACCAAATAACCTTGCAGTCAGATAGTCAAAGGGAATATTAAGTGACCACCACTAGCACACTTGTATCAAACAATCCAATGAAAAGCCACACAAAACAAGCTTTAATAAGATATCCATCATTATGGTAGAATATAATATAATGGACAATTTTTTTTTCTTTTACGCGTGCCTGTATCGCCTGTATGAATTTATCTCCATAATGGCTTGGCTTTTTTAGCCCTCTGGAATCATTTAAGGGTACCACCCAGTTTTAAGCCCTTTTATTTTATCATGCTTGTTTTTCACACACTTTTCATGTACCTCATAAATAGTCCCAGTGAGTGAGTAGACTTATAAAAATATACCAAATACATTCCCACTTACCCCACTTCCTGCTGATAGCCACATGGAGAGCCACCAAGAACTGAATGCAGTCGACCCAACATTGAGAAGGAAGGTAGAGATCACCAAAGCGCTGATAATATAGCCACCGGCTGCCTTGATGTAGGAATGGTAAGTAGACCATGGTATGTCTCCTTTATTCAGTTTTTCTTCTGAAATTAGCTGCCCTATACCTTTTTCTGTAACAAATAGCAGTATTAATTTTCTCATGAATCAAACAATGTCATTCAACCTTAGGGATAAACTAACTGGCCTTGCAGACAAAAAGGCATTCTTGCAACAGCATATTAGAATATCATATCAAGTACATGTCTTGCACTAAATATTATAGCTTTATGGCAAAATAAAACTGGTTGAAGTAGCTGACCACATCATGAACAAAGGGGAAAATAGTAGGACTGATGCAACTTAGCTAAATCTCTCATCATTCCCTTGTTGTAATCAACACATGCATATATGTTCCAACACTTGCCTAACCTGCTAAGGGATTGACATATTTATTTCCTTCTTCAGGCCTCTTTTACATTTATGAGAACCATAACTAGATTTGGAGCTTTACAGCAATCCGCCACACACTTCCATGATGAAACCTGATCCCTCATAATTGTTCTCACTTGTCTTTCCACCATATAACTTCATATATTTCAGCAACTTTCCATACACCTCTTCAGCAATTTTGTTTTTATTGATGCTTAAAAAAAAACTATCAATACTTTTTTTTCGAGTTTGGGTATAAGCCTCTATTCTCCTTCCTGTGAGGAACTCAAGATATTTGCTGCCAATGATGATAATTAATTTCTAAATAATTTCTTGATTCTTTCAGAAATATGACACGTTTTTTTTTCTGCTGACTCTTTCAGTTTACAAACTATACTGGCAAGAAATACCAGTCTATGAACCAGTGGATCCCTCTTCCTAATAAACAGGAGTTTCACTGGCTACAGTGTGTCCAGCAGGGTGCTGGATAGGGAGAAAAAGAAAAAAAAAAAATAATATATATATACCGCATTTTACGGCTTATAAGACACACTTTTTTTCCTAAAAAATATCCTGAAAAATACTCATGCGTCTTCCAAGACGAATGTTGGAATGAGACTGCCGCCAAGACTGGCGGGAACCGTTCCGCGGCAACTTTCACCTCGGCAGATTGGCATCAACAATGCCACCTATCATCTGCTAGTGTTGATGTATCATTTAGAACATAGAAAGTAAGGAAGCTACAAGAGGCCGTGAGACCTGCACGAGGTAGTTCCTGTTACTTAACTCTACCTATATCCACCTCTCTTCCCTATCCATGAATTTATCCAGACTCCTTTTAAAGACCCCAATAGACTCCGCATTGACCACCTGACGACTTAGTCCATTCCAATCATTCACCACCCTATTTGTGAACCAGTTTCTCCCAATTTCCTTTTTAAATCTACGCTTTTCCAGCTTGAATCTGTTACTTCTTGTTCTACCCTGCTTACTAACCTTAAAGTAATCGTCCAGACCATTTCATCATTCCTGATTTAATGCAGTCAAAATATAGCCATGATCGAGTATATCAACAATATGTTGTCACTTTTTGCATCCAGTCACCCGTTTTTAAATGATCCGCATTCAAAATCTGAAAATTCCCCGAGCTCTCAAAACACAACTGATGACCAGCAGACGACGGACCATGGCTCGGTGACGTCACATCAGGAAGCCTCCCAGCCCTGCCTGATACAGATACACGGAAACTCAGAAAGAAACATAGTACTTGAAGAATTTTGGGTGTTTCTGATAGACTTTTTTTGCGATATGGCATATACTTGCATCCTTCATGGGTACAGCAAGAAAGCTGTACCTTTCCAGAGAGCTTAGCACCCATTTCCGACCTATTTGGCCAGATTATGTGTGTGCAGCGCCGTTAAGAGGCGGGTGAGAGCCGTACGGCAAGACAATGTGTTTCACACCGCGCATGACCATATTGGTCATAAAGTGTGACCATATTGGTCACACTTTATATACACATGGATTCCTTATGGAGGGGGGCCACCCTCCTTACTGTGATGATTGCTTGGTCCCCTTAACTGTGCGGCATTTGCTGGTCGAGTGTCCTAGTCTTGGGGCCCTACGTGAGCAATTCTTGTCCCGGTGTCGGGGGGGGGGGGGGGGGGGGGGGGGTGCCTACCGTCTCTCCCTGGCATTGGGAGAGAGGTGTTTCTCCCCGGGACATGAGGTCCATACCTTTATTGAGAGGGTTGGCCTTCTTAACAAGTTATGATGTTTTTAATATTCTTTTATTAATGCTTTTAATACACTATTGTTTTTTTTTTATATATTTTGTTATTTTAAATATTTTGATTATATCTTAAAATTAGTTTTTTAATATTACTTTTACTATATCTTTTGTAAGCAGGCATCAATAACCCCCCAGTTGCGGCGCCTTAAAACAATAATATCTATCTATCTCCTGCAGTGAGGCGGAACTGCTCTGGATCGCAGAACAGGTAGATCTTGATGGCGTAAATGATTTTTGCCACCCAGCGGGCACGGTGGAGGGCACCAGGACGCAATATCCTGATCCCACGCAGCGGCTGTCTGCTCAGGACGATCAGCGACAGCTCCAGCAGTTATGCCTGCCCGGCTGACATGTTTTAACTTATTGACGAAATCCAGTCCGAAACGTGACATAGAGAGGGCGTGGCCAGAGAGATACTTTCACCACACAACCAGTACAAACATGTTTGAAAGGGCTTCCTAGATTCAAAGCTGTGACATACAAGCCAAAATGTCATGCATGTATTAGTATAATAAACCAAGAACCGTAGTAAAATTATTGTGAAATATGTCAGATTTTAGACTCATTGCGCGACCCCTAAATATAAATATTTTTCAAAAATATTTTGCACACGTCGTTTTATGAGTAAATGGATCAATATGACTGCCCGTTCCAGTTGAAATTCAAATATTGCCAAATAAGAGACACCCTAATATATATACATATATATATACCGTATTTGACGGCATAAGACGCACCTCCTTATACGACGCACCTCCGCATATAGACCGACTTCCGGTGACATTAAAGACGCACGCT
>JACEEZ010019629.1:0-42500 GCA_016584305.1 Chionoecetes opilio
TTTAGAAATGTAATTTTTTATCTAAACAAAATGTAAAGATACTTAGTAAATCAAATAATCTGATTTAATCAACCTGATTTTTTTATCTTAAAACAAAGAAACAAACAAAAAACAAACCTGCTCGCAGCGAAGCTGGCGGAAATGAAGTGATACAGCAGTACAGAAAAACTGCATGGAATTTGTGAGGAAAGTTGAAAGCTGTATTTATGGCTAACTACTACTATGTTTGTGGGATAGGTTTAGTCCTAGATACGTAGGGTCATGTTGTGTGTGTTTTGTAATAGTGGTAACACAGTGTGGAGGTTAAAGGTGGTGCGGCAGCCTTGCCTGGCGCTTTCTTGGGAGGCAGCAGTCAATCAGCCCCAGCTCCGTTCAATCCCCTGCGGATTGTGTACTATCCATGTAGGACGCGTACACTATTAATGCCACCGGCAGCAAGTGACCCTGTTACCTTAAAATCCGATGGTGGTCACTAACTGTCAGGGCCGCGTGAGTCAGAGTAGTGGAGTGTTGTACATACATGAGTGAGGTGTGGCGAAGGCTTCTACTGTTGGCGAGCCCATGGATATACAGACGTGTGACGTGATATGAGTGGTGATTGTGCGTGTGTAAAGGTGGTGGGACTGTGAACAGTGGCGTCACCGTGGGGGGGCTAAGGGGGGACTTAGCCCCCCCAAGTCAAGGACTCAGCCCCCCAAAATTGCTGCTAGTAGCCTGTACGTACGTCCCACTGTTACATACCACGTACGTCGTCCTGGTGCTGTAGTGGTTAAGGCAGTGGGAGCCAGGGTAACACAGGACGGGAGGCAGGTTACACAGTGGTAGGCAGGTTAAGAGCAGTGGGAGCAGGGTAAACACAGGACGGGAGGCAGGTTAACACAGTGGTAGGCAGGTAAGGCAGTGGGAGGCAGGGTAAACACAGGACGGAGGCAGGGTAACACAGGACGGGAGGCAGGTTAACACAGTGGGAGGCAGGTTAAGCAGTGGGTGGCAGGGTAACACAGGACGGAGGCAGGTTAAGGCAGTGGGAGCCAGGGTAAGACAGTGGGGTGGCAGGGTAACACAGGACGGGAGGCAGGTTAACACAGTGGAGGCAGGTTAAGGCAGTGGGTGGCAGGGTAACACAGGACGGGAGGCAGGTTAAGGCAGTGGGAGCCAGGGTAGACACGTGGGTGGCAGGGTAACACAGGACGGGAGGCAGGTTAACACAGTGGTAGGCAGGTTAAGGCAGTGGGGAGCCAGGGTAAGGCAGTGGGAGCCAGGGTAAGCGCAGTGGGAGGCAGGGCAAACACAGGACGGGAGGCAGGTTAACACAGTGGTAGGCAGTTTAAGGCAATGGGAGCCAGGGTAAGGCAGTGGGAGGCAGGTTAACACAGGACGGGAGGCAGGTTAACACAGTGGGAGCAGGTTAAGGCAGTGGGTGGCAGGGTAAGGCAGTGGGAGGCAGGGTAAGGAGGGGGAGGCAGGTTAACACAGTGGGAGGCAGTTAAGGCAGTGGGAGGCAGGTTAAGGCAGTGGGTGGCAGGGTAAACAGGACGGGAGGCAGGTTAACACGGTGGGAGCCAGGGTAAGGCAGTGGGTGGCAGGGTAACACAGGACGGGAGGCAGGTTAACACAGTGGGAACCAGGGTAAGGCAGTGGGGTGGCATGGGTAAGGCAGTGGGAGGCAGGGTAAGGCAGTGGGAGCAGGATAAGGCAGTGGAGGCAGTGGGAGGCAGGGTAACACAGGACGGAGGCAGGTTAACACAGTGGGAGCCAGGTTAGGCAGTGGGTGGCAGGGTAAGGCAGTGGGAGGCAGGGTAAGGCAGTGGGAGGCAGGGTAACACAGGACGGGAGGCAGGTTAACACAGTGGGAGCCAGGTTAAGTCAGTGGGTGGCAGGGTAAGGCAGTGGGAGGACAGGGTAAGGCAGTGGGAGGCAGGGTAACACAGGACGGGAGGCAGGTTAACACAGTGGGAGCCAGGGTAGGCAGGTGGGAGGCAGGGTAACACAGGACGGGAGGCAGGTTAACACAGTGGGAGCCAGGGTAAGGCAGTGGGGTGGCAGGGTAACACAGGACGGGAGGCATGTTAACACAGTGGGAACCAGGGTAAGGCAGTGGGTGGCAGGTAACACAGGACGGGAGGCATGTTAACACAGTTGGGGAACCAGGGTAAGGCAGTGGGTGGCAGGGTAAGGCAGTGGGAGGCAGGGTAAGGCAGTGGGAGGCAGGATAAGGCAGTGGGAGGCAGTGGGAGGCAGGGTAACACAGGGACGGGAGGCAGGTTAACACAGTGGGAGCCAGGTTAAGGCAGTGGTGGCAGGGTAAGGCAGTGGGAGGCAGGGTAAGGCAGTGGGAGGCAGGGTAACACAGGACGGGAGGTAGGTTTAACACAGTGGGAGCCAGGTTTAAGTCAGTGGGGTGGCAGGGTAAGGCAGTGGGAGGCAGGGTAAGGCAGTGGGAGGCAGGGTAACACAGGACGGGAGGCAGGTTAACACAGTGGGAGCCAGGGTAGGGCAGTGGGAGGCAGGGTAACACAGGACGGGAGGCAGGTTAACACAGTGGGAGCCAGGGGTAGGCAGTGGGTGGCAGGGTAACACAGGACGGGAGGCATGTTAAAACACAGTGGGAACCAGGGTAAGGCAGTGGGTGGCAGGGTAACACAGGACGGGAGGCATGTTAACACAGTGGGAACCAGGGTAAGGCAGTGGGAGCCAGGGTAAGGCAGTGGGAGGCAGGGCAACACAGGACGGGAGGCAGGTTAACACAGTGAGAGGCAGGTTAAGGCAGTGGGAGCAGGGTAACACAGGACGGGAGGCAGGTTTAACACAGGACGGGAGGGCAGGGTAACGGCAGTGGGAGGCAGGGTAACACAGGACGGGAGGCAGGTTAACACAGGACGGGAGGCAGGTTAAGGCAGTGGGAGCCAGGATAAGGCAGTGGGTGGCAGGGTAACACAGGACGGGAGGCAGGGTAACACAGGACGGGAGGAGGTTAAGGCAGGTGGGAGCCAGGTAAGGCAGTGGGTGGCAGGTAACACAGGACGGGAGGCAGGTTAAGGCAATGGGAGCCAGGGTAAGGCAATGGGTGCAGGGTAACACAGACGGGAGGCAGGTTAACACAGGACGGGAGGCAGGTTAACACAGGACGGGAGGCAGGTTAACACAGGACGGGAGGCAGGTTAACACAGGACGGGAGGCAGGTTAACACAGTGGTATGCAGGTTAGGCAGTGGGTGCCAGGGTAACACAGGACGGGAGGCAGGTTAAACACAGTGGTAGCCAGGTTAAGGCAGTGGGTGCCAAGGGTAACACAGGACGGGAGGCATGTTAACACAGTGGAGCCAGGGTAAGGCAGTGGGTAGCAGGGTAACACAGGACGGGAGGCAGGTTAACACAGTAGTATGCAGGTTAAGGCAGTGGGTGCCAGGGTAAGGCAGTGGGAGGCAGGGTAACACAGGACGGGAGGCAGGTTAACACAGTGGTATGCAGGTTAAGGCAGTGGGTGCCAGGGTAAGGCAGTGGGAGGCAGGTTAACACAGTGGTAGCCAGGTTAAGGCAGTGGGTGCAGGGTAACACAGTACGAGGAGGCAGGTTAACAACAGTGGTAGGCAGGTTAAGGCAGTGGGTGGCCAGGGTAACACAGGACGGGAGGCAGGTTAAGGCAGTGGGAGCCAGGGTAAGGCAGTGGGAGGCAGGGTAACACAGGACGGGAGGCAGGTTAACACAGTAGTATGCAGGTTAAGGCAGTGGGTGCCAGGGTAAGGCAGTGGGAGGCAGGTTAAATCGGCTTTTAGTTACTTTATCATGATCCTGTACTTTATTCTGTTTAACTACAGTATCCCATGTACCTGTTTTTGTGCAATAAGGGAAATACCTTGAATATATTGTAAGTTTATATTTATATATTTTTTTTCAATATCAAGATAAAACCTTACTGAGAAACAAACCAAAAACATACATTGTGCAATTCCTTTGTGTTTGTTAGTGGAGAGAGAAAAATGGAAATTTTATTATTTTGTATAAACAGAATAAATTTTTTTCTTCAAATTATCAAATTTAGTTAATATGGTATAACTCTATTAATTTATGTGTCATGGAATTAAAGCTTAATTCCACTTTCTTCTCTTTATTGGGCCTCAAAATTACCCTGGAACTGATTAATTTTCAAAATTACCCCCCGACCCCCCAGCTGGATAGCCCATCACCACCCCGGGGCGAAAGCCCCCCCAAATTTTTTTTCCTGGTGACGCCACTGACTGTGAATATCTTATTGCATGTAAATATACTGTACATAGTTTATTTTGATAGACTTGTAATTCCATCCTTACAGACTCTAGACTACCAATAGTGGGGAGACTGGCGTCCACGCAAGGTGAGCTGGGGAATAATAAGTTTTTTTTACAAGTAGCCTACCGAAGGGATCTATCTAGCCCGTATCTTTTGTTAACAAAGCCTGCTATTTGGAGCACTGACTCTTTAGTTGGGCTACTGTAGATAACACTATAGTCGCCAGTCACTTGTCACTGCACTAATGTCGCCAGGCACAGTATATTACGAATTTTAGCATCACTACAGACTTTTATGTGCCACTGAAGACATGTAGTGTGATGTACTCTAAACAGCAAAGGCGACCGGACACCCTTGCCGCCATCTTTTTCCCCAGCAGGAAAAACATCCCCACGGATTGACCAAAGGCCACATTTTTTACCCTAGTTAGTTAAAATTTGTAGCCCCTCTACCCCCTCCACTCTCACTCTTCTCTCCTCCTCTCTTCCCCTCTCTCTTCTCTCTCTTCTCTCTCCTTCTCTCTTCTCTCTCTCTCTCTCCTCTTCCCCTCTCTCTCTCTCTCTCTTTTCTCTCTCTCTTTTCTCTCTCTTCTCTCTCTTTTTCTCTCTTTTCTCTCCCCCCTTTTCTCTTCCTCTCTCTCCTCTCTCTCTCTCCTCTCTCTCTCTCTCTCTCTCTCTCCTCTCTTTTCTCTCCCTCCTCTCTCTCTTTTCTCTCTCTTCTCTCTCTCTCTCTCCCCCTTTCTTTTCTCTCTCTCTTCACACAAACAGTAATATTGGAAAGTTATTATATCCCGTAAATACATAGTATATTTGGGCAAGATAGACAGAGAGAGAGAGAGAAGAGGAGAGAGAAGAGAGAGAGAGAGAGGGGAGAGAGAGGAGAGAGAGAGAGGAGAGAGAGAGAGAGGAAGAGAGAGAGAGGCCCGAGACGAGACGAGACGAGACGAGACGAGACGAGACGAGACGAGATATGGATTTGAAGGGTTTCAGATCAGGTCAGCTGCTACTCTTTTTCCGCTCTCTTTATTCCAATATCCTTTTTCAAACTCCCTTTTCTCTCTTCTGTACTCCCTGTCTTTCCGTGTGTTCATTCCCTTTTCATAAAATCTTCTCTTTCCTCCTCCCCGCATTTTTCACCTCTTATCATTTTCTGCAATCTTTCCTTATTCAGTTTTCAGCTTCCATTCTTGCCTTTCTTTCATATCCTTTCCCCGTGGCTGGAGATGGTGGTGATGGTGTTGGGAGCGGCGAAGGTAGGGGAAGAGATTTAGAAGTTTTCCCCAAAGGGGGCTATACCGCGCCGTCCACACACAACACCTGACTCCTTCTCTCTCTCTCTCTCTCTTCTCCTTTTTCTCTCTCTCTCTCTCTCTCTCTCTCTCTCTCTCTCTCAAACTGGCAAAAATAAGCGACAATAGGAGAAAGAGAGAGAGTGTGTAATGTGTGATAAGGACAGCGACAGAGTAAATAATGGGAGAAGGAAGAAAGAGAGAGGAGACCTCAGGAGAGGAGTGAAACGAGACAGGGGGTTAGGGGGAGGTATGGGCAGGAAATAGACAGAAGGATGGAAGGGGATGAGGAGGAAGGAGGAAGGAAGGGTGCGAGGAGGGTGGGTGATAAAAGGAGGGAACTTAAAGCCAGTGTAGAGGAGGAAAGTCCTTTTAAACCCCGTTTTATTGTTTATTTTTGTGTATGAATTTTTTCTTTCTTATGTTTTGCCTCCATCAGCACATTGTTGTTGTTTTTATTCTGAAAGATCCAGGTCCCCCGGTTGTATTTTATTTTTATGCATGTTATTTCTTTTTTCATTGTCAAATACTGAAGACTTTTTTCAATTTAAAAACTACCACGTGTAGGTCTCGCGGCTCTTGTAGCTTCCTTATTTTCTTATGTTCTTATGTTCTTATGTAATATTTTCAAGCAACACACACACACACACACACACACACACACACACACACACACACACACACACAACGAGGAAAGGAGTCGAGTGTATGCTACGGGCGCGAGATGGGAAGGGATTAGGTGTAGGATTAGCACCAAACCCACACAGCGCAGCCATCATTATCTTCCCTCTCCCTTGCCTTGCCTTGACCCTGACTCCCTCCTATCTGTATGTTTTTTTTTTTAAAGAGAGAGAGAGAGAGAGAGAGAGAGGGGAGAGAGAGAGAGAAAAGAGGAGAGAGAGAGAGAGGAGAGAGAGGAGAGAGGAAGATGAGAGAGAGGAAGAGAGAGAGAGAGAGAGAGAGAGGAGGAAGAGGAGAGAGAGAGAGGAGAGAGAAAGGAGAGAGAGAGAGAGAGAAGAGAGAAAAGAGAGAGAGAGAGAGAGAGAAGAGAGAGAGAAGAGAGAGGAAAAATGTGAAACTGGTTTTAAAAGAAGAAATATTCTGGGATGTGTTTTTGCAAACGAACGAACGAACAGAGAGAGGGGAGAGAGAGGAGACGAGGAGACGGAGGAGAGGATGAGAGAGAGAGGGGAGAGGCGCTAACGTTTTTACTAACTAGGGTATAAAATGTGGCCTTTGGTCCCGTCCGTGGGGATGTCTTTCCTGCTGGGAAAAAGATGCGGCAGGGCGTCCGGTCGCCTTTGCTGTTTTAGAGTACATAAGCCCGTGTTTTTTGTTGTCCAGCATCGTCTCGGTACGAAGACCGTTTTTTCTCGCAATTGAAAACGGATTGGTTTCTGCGACAACAACACAAACCAGCTTGGTAGGGGCCGAAATAACAATCAGTCCAAAACTTACCAAACAATATCACAAAGCAGTATAACACACATTTCAGCAAGTGATATTGGAGTGGTCTTCGTAATCCAAGACGGTGCTTGGACGACAAAAACGTGGCTACAATATAAACTACTGTGCATGCGTCTTCAGTGGCACATAAAAGTCTGTAGTGATGCTAAAACTCTTAATATAATTGTGCCTGGCGACATTAGTGCAGTGACAAGTGACTGGCGACTATAGTGTTATCTACGGTAAGAGTTGAGGTAGACTCAGGGGCTGGGGTTTTGGACCATGGCTCGTAACAATACAAGATAAAAGTTATACAATACGCCAAAGAAACATGGGAAAAAGACCAACAGAAAGACACTTCGGACCACCGCCGGGAGAGGAGAGGCTCTACGAAGCGATACTAAGCAATAGAGGTCACACAAGAAGAAGGGAGAGGCGGTGGCCGAGTGGCTAGCGTCTTGCAGTGGTGAGCTCAATGTCCCGAGTTTAAATCATGCCGGGGTACCAACCAATGATGCTCACGTAGTGTGGGGGTAGCACCACGTTCGGCTCACAACCCGGAGAAGTCTCAGTTTCGATCCCCGGGCGGAGCGAAAATAGATGGGCCGTTTCCTTAAAAAAACCCGAGCCCCTGTCCACCCAGCAGTGTCTTCTTCTTCTTGTGACCTTTGTCCCTTAGTATCGCTTCATAGATCCTCTTCAACTTCGTCTCCTTCGTTAACAACCTTGTCAACTCTTCCCTTGTTTATTTCGATACTATAAGCGGTAGAGGTCACAAGAAGAAGCAGCAGCCTATCGAGAAAATCAGTAGTTTTTACTACCGGTAGAAAATCTATATTTTTATATCTTTTTCTTCTAAATTGTTAGCTGGTGGTTTGTGAGCGGCATCCCGGGGTGGTGCCTTCCCCCAGCACTAGAGGAGAAGAGAGGAGGAAGAGGAGGAGAGGAGAGGACCTACGAAGCGATACTAAGTGGTAGGGTGGTGTGGGGGGACACCGTACTATTAGTGGAAAAATATTCATAAAATATCCATTTTTTACCTGAGAGAGTGCACACTGTGCCCAAAACAAACTTCACAATATGGCCCACCTATGGTACCCTCATGAATACTTAACTCAGATAATAAGGTCATTTAAGGTTTTTATAAATTTTGACTGTGATCCCCCAGTTCGGTGTGACCCCACCCCACCCTACCTCTTAGTCATGAAGTCTACCCTGTTGCTCGCATGTAGTTCACTGAGGGTGGCGCTGCATCCGTGGTGGCATGGTGGCGCGAAATTTGAATTAATTTTCGCGTTGTAGCCTTCGTACGGTGATCGGTTCGGTGTGACCCCACCCCACCCTAGAGGTCACAAGAAGAAGAAGCCTACCGAGAAAATTGGTAGATTTTACTACCGTGTTACTTTACCGTTAGAAAATTTGTTTATTTATATATTTATTCTTAGAAATTTCTTACGTGTACGAAGCAGCGCAAAGCTTGGGGAGATAATGCGCAAAAGTCGGGATGGTAAGAATTTAGGACTCTGTGCAAAACTCGGATAGCATGAAATTCTGGAGGGTACTGTAATACTGTATACATGAAGCATTAACAGCAATTAGGCGATCAGCCTGGGGGGTTGGTCGGTATCAAATTAGGGCGAGAATGCTAATAGTGTTTTTTGGGAAGGTATAAATGCCTAGAGTTAGAAAACATGTGATAGCATTGGGCAGTGGCAGCTTTATGGGAGTTATCCCCCTTTTCCAAACGTTATATTATATAATTAATAAAAAACATACATACATAAAATTAAAAAAAAAACCCCCTGGGACCACTACCCGGGCTCTCTCTACCCCAGACGGATTACTCAGGAAAACAAACAAAGTTTCCTTAGCCACAACTTTGCAAAAAAGAATTGTGACAGTAGCAGACCAACTCCTACAAAATCCGGCTTCTGTGATCGATGGAAGAACTTAGTCAAAGAGTACGGGTTTGATCAAGCTACTTTTGGAGACATTGCCACTACAAACTGTCTATGGCATTGCGTGAAGGAAGTAAAAGTACCCGAATAGATGTGTGTTCGACACGTATCAAAAAGAATTCTATCAAGAACAGTGAGAGATCGGCACGGGGTGAAGAGACCGGCCCAGCAGCTGCAGGGTATCACAAGCGCACAGATCGTGAGGCAATGGAGAAGTTCCTGACAGGAATAACAAAACAAAACCAGTCTGATTAGCTTCATTGTCGTGAATGGAGGAAGCCAAGTGTACAGGGAGAAACTACATGAGAAGATTCTGTATAAAAACTGTAGATGACAAATGCTACAAAATTACATCAGGGGGCAGTGAAGAGGTACCAGATCTCCAGTGCCAGCAGGAAGAACCCAGATGGGGCCATACTTTCCATGCTGTCCATGCTGCTGGGACAGGGCTCCCAGGCTTTTGTGATTGCGCAGAGGATACAGAGTCTTTATCATGTGTTGGCATTCCATGACAAAAATAGGGGCCCCGTTATTCCAGAAATGTGGAACTAAAAACCAGAACTAGATTAGTTGACATCGGGAAAGTCGCTGCCACTATCGGCATAGATGTCTGCAGAGCTTTTATTGGTATACATGATACACGGATGTGACACTACCAGTGCTTTCGCAGGAAAAGGGAAGGCAAGTGCTCTAAAATTCGTGACCAACAACAGGGAAATCAGAAAACACATTTACACAGTTGGGCCAGGAAGGGACCTCCCCAGAACTGATGGACAAACTAGAGTTTTTCACAGTCTCCTCTATGTCCCCAAAGCAGCATTCACTAAGGTCAATAATCTCAGGTACCACTTGTTCTGTGTTAAGAAAGGTGAGATAGAGAGTCATCAGCTTCCACCTGCAGGGACTGCTTAGTCAAACATGCACAAAGGGCAAACTACCAGGCTGGAATATGGGGAAGATGTCTGAGCAAAAACCCCGGGTGTACAAGTCCCATTGGCAGAGGGGGGGAAAATTGACATGGATGTAGCTGAGGAATTAATGGTTGTGGATTGGATGGATGGTCGGCCAGCACTGAGGCTTTTCTTGGCCCTACTGGCCTGGGAAATGTTCAAGGATGTGTACATGCCAAAGTGTGTCTGTCTGGCAAATGGACTTAAGTGCACTGATATGTGCAAACTGTCAGACTGCGAGAATCGTCATCAGATGGGTGAGGAGGGGCCGGACGAAGACGACGATGTTTATGATTAATTTCATAAAAGGTGTGTTCAATGTTTTAGGTAATTAGCGTAGTTATGTACATATATACAATATACATATATACATAGTACATACATATGTATATAAATATTATCCGATTGAATTTGGATATGTATTTAAAAACGGATTCTAAATACATTTTATACTTGATCATCTTCCCGATTTACCAGTTTAGAAAAATTTCCTAGGCCAGGGGAAAAGTGGTTCTTCCCCTAGAGGAAAAGCGATTTGGGGGACAAATATCGAAGCTAGGGAAAAAAATTTAAACATACCGTTGGGAATCAAACCCGGAAAAGCTCTACATGATAGGCCCCTAAAACGAAATTTAAAAAATTTCATAATTATGGGGGTTTTTTTGGGCGGCCATTTTGGAAAAAGGGAGATAACTCATATAAAGCTGCCACCCCAAAAAAATGCTATCACATGTTTTTAACTCTAGGCATTTATACCTTCTCAAAAAACACTCTTAGCATTCTCGCCCTAATTTGATACCGGTGAGCAAAATCTCGGACCGGGGCTGACCGACTAAATACAAGACAATAGATAATAGATCACATGTTATTTACCATGAATTATTTAGAGTTAGGCCAGGTGGGACGGGTGAGTGTGGTGGTTGTGGCGGTGTTTAACTCAATCTCACTTTTTTGCCCGGGTCCTTATCGTCACCCGGCTTCCTCGAACCATCAACCCTCACTAGTACTTGTAGATGCCATAGTCTTCAACGCGAAACGCCAAAGGTACCGCCACTTGGAGCAAAAAACAACAGTCGTCAAGACGGCTGCCGGGAAGATACCAACCTGCAGCTGGATTCAGCAAACCATTTACGAGGTAAGACTCGGGTTTAAATTTCCCGTACCTCCCGCACATGGCCACCCTATTAGCAAACACTTACGATATTGCAAGATCCTGTAACCACGAGGGCCTTGTGTTAGTAGCGGCTTACCAAAAGGTTCCCCAGAAATTAGCGGGAAGGAAAAACAGTTCTGTAGTGTTTCATAATTTAGTTTATATGGGTAAGTTTGATAGTAAATACTAATTTTAAAATTTATTTTGTTGAAGGGAGTAGGGACATGTATATAAAAACCCAAAATAAGTCAACAGGCCGTGCAAGGGGACACTATATGTTACCCTGTGATTTTGCCTTCCCGGCGATTTTGTGTCGTCATTTTAAGCACTTTCTTGTGTTCCACACTGCCCAGTTTCATATGATGTGTGTGGGGGGTTGGCAAATGTGGAGGCAGGTGTGGTTGGGTGTGTTGGGCTGAAAACATGGGCGGGCCCGGGGTTTTGTGGTGGCTGGTGGGGCTGGAAACATGTGTCAGGCAGTAAGCTCGTCATTACAATTCCTGCAGTGTCTAAATATATAAAATATGATCAAACAACAGCCCAAGCACCGAAAAATGCAGCGCGTTACCCCCGTAAGAGTCTCCAATACGCCCTTGTTAATCTCGCACACAATTCACCTCCCGTGATTTTTTGTTAAACCCCATTTAAAGGGCAGGAGTCATGGCAGGGTCACTAATCCCAGGTCCCCCCACGTCTATCCACTCCGCCCTCGTACGTAGGTACATCTTCCCCCTACGTATTTTTGTAAGTGTTTTTTGTTTGTTGGTTAATTGTTTAAATTTCTCACCAAGTAACTAAAAAGGACCATTAAAAGGATCCTAGGTTGCATGATTAACTAGGCCTCAGACGTTTTAAGATAGGCAGCCCGGGGGACCTGGAACGTCGCCGATCGGAAACAGCCGCCGTCGTTGATGTTTTCCCAAATTTTGATATTTCAGGACCCAAAATTTAAAATTTAATCAGGTTTTCCCGTGTTTCGCATCCAGGGATGAAATACCAGCAATAGCTTTTACATTTAGGTTAAGATAGATGCAATGTCCCGGTTAGGTTTGATAACAGTCGGGAGAGTATAAAAAGGCAGCCCAGGAATGACATGATCAGGAAAGGGGGCCGGAAAATAAATAGTTTTAAAAGGCAGGGAAGAAAGGGGTGGGGAAAAAGTGTGAGGGGAAGGATGGACAGCTTTAGAAAAAGGAAAGGAAGTTCTGATGGTGAATACAAGGGGACATTTAGTTTTTTTCAAGAGTAGGGTTATAAGGGGAGAATTCGCGGGCGTTTTTTGAGACACCGACTAATTTTTTTTCCTAAATAGGGGTTTTTTTAAGGAATACGTATTTTTTTTTCCGGAAACCCCTTATAAAAAAAAAATTCATACCGAATTTTTGCAAGGGTTTAAAGGTTAGGGTTTGGGTTTTTCCTAAAGTTAGTTAGGTATACTAGGGTTAAAGGAGGGGAAAGTTTTATTTAAAAATATAAGGGTTTGGTTAGGTTTGGTATACGTAGTGGTTAAGGTTTGGTTAGGTTTTATTAAAAAATATAAGGTTAGGTTTTTTTTNTCTATCTTTCCCTTTCATCCTTTTCACTCTTCTCTTCTGTACTCGCGTCTTTCCGTGTGTCATTCCCTTTCATAAACTCTCTTCTCTTTCCTTCTCCAGCATTTTGCACCTTTATCATTTCTGCAATCTTTCCTTATTCAGTTTTCAGCTTCCATTCTTTTTGCTATCCTTTCCCGTGACTGGAGTGGGTGGTGATGGTGGTGGAAAGCGGCGAAGGTAGGGGAAGAGATTTAGAAGTTTTCCCAAGGGTGCTATACTCGCGCCGTCCCACACAACTTCTTCTTCTTTCCAGATGGGGAGCTAAACCGCGGTTTTCACCCGGTTCAAAGCCTATTTTCCGGCTGGCTCCCTCAGGGCTTGTATGATTAGGCCCTAACTCTCTGCTCTTTTTACCCAAGCCTTTTCTAAAAATACTTTAACCCCTTCGATGATTCTTCTATTGGTGTCTGTACCCTACTCAAACCTAAAAGAAATTCCATTATCCATCTATGTTCCCCTCTGCCACTCTATCCCACTGATCCCCGCCTACCTCCCGTGCCACTATTGCTATAAGCCGCTCTCTTTCCTCATCATACCTTGGACACATTAATACCAGGTGATCTACAGTTTCATCTAGTCTACCCATACACATTTGACATATCTTGCTTCCTTCGTTTGCACATCTATATGTTCTACTATTGACCTCCAAAGATTTAGTCCTTGCTTTAAATATTAAACTACTCCCCAAGCTACCATCATAAAAGACCTCACACTTTGGTGTGGTCTTCCCCTTGTATACCAATTCAGAGACTCTTACCCTCCATCCTCTGTCTCCACATCTCCCTGCCCTGCCTCTGAACTTGGTCTTTCACCTTTCGCTTTAACTCCCCTCACTAGACTGGTGTATCCTATCTGTGAAACCCTGTAACCCACATTTCCTCTCCCACCGTCTGCTTGATCTATCCCATTTACTACTCTGCCCTATCCACTCATAGACTTTTCGAGCCCACCTGTTTTCATCCATTTTTCTAAGCCTGATTTTGTAATTAAGCACTGACTTTTCCTATTCTCTCCGCAAAGGTACTCCACCCTGCCTTCCCCTGATCGCCTCCACTGCTACATACCTGTTTGCCTCTAGTGCAAGTACCTACCCTGTTCTGTACTACCTCTAACTTGTCTAGCTCTCCTACCGTCCACCTCATACACTCTGCCCCATACATGAGGTCGGTACTGCCATGCCTTTCCACAACCCTCTTACTACCTCATACCTGTTTGCCCTACATCTTGCTACACTACCAAGCCTTCCCACCCACTGATTTGCTTTTCCTATTTATCCTGTTTCGTCCTAATCTGCTCCCTTCCCATCTACCGTGATACCTAGGTATTTATATGACTCGGTGCGCCCTATCCTCAGGTCTCCCATTTCCCAATTCCTACCCTCATCTGCTGCCTCTCCATTTATAAGCAGGACCAGACTTTTCTCACTGTTAAATTTCATACCAAAATCCCTCCCATACTGTGCGACTATATGTAACATCTCCTGAAGTTCTCCACTGTCCTCACTCATGACAACTATGTCGTCAGCATATAGTAAACTGCTCAACTTTTCCTCCCCAACCCTTATCCCATAGCCCGAATTTCTCAACCTAATTGCTAATTCCTCTGTATATAAGCCAAAAAGTAACGGTGATAACACGCAGCCCTGCCTAACCCCTCTTCGACTACCTACCCACTCTGTCTCTATGTCCCCAAGCCTGTAGCCTACACTGCCCGTGTGTCCTCATACATACTATTTATTATGCTGACTATTCTGTCACTAATCCCAATCCTAGACAGTAGTCTACAAAGCAAACCCCTATTGACCCTATCATAAGCCTTTTCAATGTCAAGGAATGCAAGGTATGTCTTCCCACCCATTCTATTCATTTTCTCTATCACTGAACTGACTACGAACATGTTGTCCTCACCTCTCCTATCCTTGCGAAAACCATTCTGTTCCTCCCCCATTACTCTATTTCTCTCACAACATTCACTAATCCTACCATTTAGTAACCCACTGAATATCTTTCCCACCGTATCCATACTGCTATTGGTCGGTAATTTTTCAAGAGCTTTCTACTTTGTGCCCTCCCTTGTGTAATAGAGTAACCCTACCCTCATTCCATTTCCTTGGGACTCTCTTATTTTGCCAAATCTGCCTAAAAAGCCTATACAACCCATCCACCATACCCTCACCCCCTTCTTTATACAATTCGTTTGGTATACCATCCTGCCTGCTGCTTTCCTATTTTCAACTTTTTTAGGTAACTCCTTATTTCTTCCTTACTGAAATGTTCATCCATTCCCTCATCTATCTTCCTTTCACTTCCTATTTACCTCACCTAATTCTACCTGCTCAGTCATGGCCCCCCACCTCCTCCCAAAACTTCTTGATCTCCCTCTAATACCCTCAGGTCCTTTCACCACTTCGTCTCCCACTAAAATTTCATCTACGCACGGTGTGCCCTGTCTTCCTCTCCTCTAAGAAAAGTATACCAATCCTACCCCCTTCCTCACCCTTCTCCCTTAGTTCCTCTACAATTTCCCTCTCCATGTTTGCCCTAGCCTTCCTAATAAGCGCTTTTACTTCTCTCTGTTTTTTCTTATACCTATCCCATGCCTCCTCATACTCTAACCTTCCTCTATCTCCATCTACTTCCTTTTGGACACCTGACTCCTTCTCTCTCTCTCTCTCTCTCTCTCTCTCTCTCTCTCTCTCTCTCTCTCTCTCTCTCCCCTCTCTCTCTCTCTCTCTCTCTCTCTCTCTCTCTCTCTCTCTCTCTCTCTCTCTCTCAAACTGGCAAAAATAAGCGACAATAGGAGAAAGAGAGAGAGAGTTTGTAATGTGTGATAAGGACAGCGACAGAGTAAATAATGTGGAGAAGGAAGAAAGAGAGAGGAGACCTCAGGAGAGGAGTGAATCGAGACAGGGGGTTAGGGGGAGGCAGTGGGCAGGAAATAGACATAAGGATGGAAGGATGAGGAGGAAGGAGGAAGGAAGGGTGCGAGGAGGGTGGGTGATAAAAGGAGGGAACTTAAGCCAGTGTAGAGGAGGAAAGTCCTTTTAAACCACGTTTTATTGTTTATTTTTGTGTATGAATTCTTTCTTTCTTATTGTTTTGCCTCCATCAGCACATTGTTGTTGTTTTATACTGAAAGATCCAGGTCCCTGGTTGTATTTTATTGTATGTATGTTATTTCTTATTTCATTGTCAAATATTGTAAGACTTTATTCAATTAATAACTACCACGTGTAGGTCTCGCGGCCTCTTGTAGCTTCCTTATTTTCTTATGTTCTTATGTAATATTTTCAAGCAACACACACACACACACACACACACACATATACACACACATACACACACACATACACCACACCACAACACACGGGGAAGGCAGTCAGTGTATGCTACGGGCGAGATGGGAAGGGATTAGGTGTAGGATTAGGACACCAAACCCTCACAGCGCAGCCATCATTATCTTACCTCTCCCTTGCCTTGCCCTTTACCCTGACTCCCTCCTGTCTGTATGTTATGTTTTTTTTAAAAGAGAGAGAGAGAGGAGGAGAGAGAGAGAGAGAAAAGAGAGAGAGGAGAGAGAGAGAGAGAGAGAGAGAGGAGAGAGAGAGAGAGAGACGAAATAATGTGAAACTGGTTAAAAGAAGAAATATTCTGGGATGTGTTTTTGCAAACGAACGAACGAACAGAGAGAGAGAGAGAGGGGAGAGAGAGAGAGAGAGGAGGAGAGAGAAGAGAGAGAAGAGAGAGAGAGAGAGAAGGAAGGAGAGAGAGAGGAGGAGAGAGATGAGAGGAGAGAGAGAAGAGAGAGAGGCGCTACGTATTTTACTAACTAGGGTATAAAATGTGGCCTTTGGTCAGTCCGTGGGGATGTTTTTCCTGCTGGGGAAAAAGATGGCGGCAGGGGTGTCCGGTCGCCTTTGCTGTTTAGAGTACATATATGTGACCTGCAGGAAATACAGAGAGTGCTGTGAAGTGTGGGGCAGGTGTATCCAGCTTCTTTCCTGTGAATACAGGAGTGAGGCAAGGGTGCGTCCTTGCCCCATCCCTTTTCAACGCTTGTATGGACTGGGTATTGGACAAGGTTGTAGATCAAAGTGATTGTGGAGCATCCGTCGGCAACACCAAGATCACTGATCTTGTTTTTGCCGATGATGCAGTAATCTTTGCTGAGTCGCTGGAGGTCCTGGTGGTGGCTCTCGAGGCGCTGCACGAGGAGGCAAAGCCTTTGGGACTTGAGGTCTCCTGGCTCAAGACCAAGGTCCAGGTGTTTGGAGACTTACTAGATGAAGCAGTACAGTCTGTTCATGCGTGTGGCGAGGACATTGAGATCTGGAAAGACTTTACATACCTTGGTAGCGCAGTCCATAATGACGGCGGGTCACGTCAAGAAGCCTTACGGAGGATTGGCATAGCCCACGGTGTTATGGACTCGCTCAGCGGGAGTATTTGGCGTTGTCGGTACCTGTGCAGGACAAAGATCCGGATCTTCAAGTCGCTTGTGATCCCTGTCTTACTCTATGGTTGTGAGACATGGACACTAAATAGTGACTTGAAGAGACGAATCAATGCCTTTGGTAATAAGTGTCTTCGCAGAATCATGGGGTATCGCTGGGATGATTACGTGTCAAATCAGCGATTGCACCGTGAGACTGAATCGAGGCCTATTACCTGCATAGTCCATCAGCGCCAACTTCGGCTATATGGGCATGTGGCACGCTACCCTGAAACTGATCCTTCCCATCGGGTTGTATCTGTAAGAGACAATCCGGCGTGGAGGAGGCCAAGGGGGCGCCCACAAGGCTCTTGGCTGGGGCAAGTTGATGTTTCTTGTCGAGAGCTGCTTGGTATGGGAAAGGAGCATGCATGGGAACTCGCGCGTGGTGACCCCCGGGAGTGGCGTCGTATGGTGGGTGAGGCGACGCGCCCCCCGGCGTATGCCCCCAATGATTGATTGATTGCAGGAAATAGGAGTGTAACTTATGCGTGGAAAGACTGTTTTTTAAGGCAATCAGCAGAGAAACCTTTAAAACCCTGGATATATTTATTGAAAGTCACACCTGCACTGCCAACCCAACAACTGCTGGGGCCATTACTCCCTCACAGAACACAAGGGCACGGCTGCCACCGCACATGTAACACACTGCCCACCATCACCACCACCACCCCCCCATTGCCACACAGGACACACCCCCACAGGCACGGGTACAACCACATTGTCCACACAACACACCACCTCAAAAGTAAAATCTTCATGTGGCTGGCAATATCCTTCTTTGTCTTGAAACACTTGCTACAAATACCCACACTTGAACTCCCGAAAGCCAGTGTGTCTAAAGGTGGTTGGGTGAGTTCAAACTGGTATAAAACCTTTTCCCACACTCTAGGCATTCATGATTCTTAACACCACTGTGTGTCAGGGTGTGTCTGGTGAGTTTAGAACGGGTATAAAACCTTTTCCCACACTCTAGGCATTCATGGTTCTTAACCCCACTGTGTGTCAGGGTGTGTGTGGCGAGTTCAGAACGTGTATAAAATCTTTTCCGACACTCTAGGCATTCATGGTTCTTGACACCACTGTGTGTCAGGGTGTGTGTGGTGAGGTTACCTATTGCAGCAAATCTTTTCCCACACTCTAAACATTCATAATTCTTAACACCACTGTGTATCAGGGTGTGTTTGGTGAGGTTAGACTTTTCAGTAAATCTTTTCCCACACTCTAAACATTCATAATTCTTGACACCACTGTGTATCAGGGTGTGCTTGGTGAGGTGAAACTTTTTAGTAAATCTTTTCCCACACTCTAGGCATTCATGGTTCTTGACACCACTGTGTGTCAGGGTGTGTGTGGTGAGGTCACCCTTTCTAGTAAATCTTTTCCCACACTCTAAACATTCATAATTCTTAACACCACTGTGTGTCATGGTGTGTGTGGTGAGGTCACCCTTTCTAGCAAATCTTTTCCCACACTCTAAACATTCATAATTCTTAACACCACTGTGTGTCAGGGAATGTTGCTCAAGCTCACTCTTGCATTTGAATGTTTTGTCACACTGCTGGCACTTCAGCTCACTGTGTGCCTTGTGGCCTGAGCTGCCTGCCTCCAGGTGATTCTTGCCATCACCCCTGTGCCTCCCCACCCCTGAGGCAGACTGATCCTGCTGCCCCGGCCACTCATGCTGCTGCCCCGGCCCCCCCAGCCTCCACCGCAGCAACACTGGCCACCACACGCGACGGCCGGTCCTGCGGGAACCCTCGGGGATGCCGCAGCGAGCCGGGTCTTGGACTGTGGCCTCAGCACCTGCAACAGTGGTGCTGTTGCAGGTGTCAGCACACAGAGAGCCACGCGCTGCCCTAACACTCTGCTCCTTCCTGCTTTGTGCCTGGTTCTTTGGTGGTGCAAACTGATGTCACCATATACACTACAAGAGTGGCCTTGCACCCCTGTGGGCTCAAGACATGCTGAACTACCACATGCATCAACATTGAAACACTTCAGATCCAGGGATGCGTCTTTCACTGGAGTTTCACTGAGCTGTATTGAGGAACATAAGAACATAAGATCATAAGAACATAAGAAAGTAAGGAAGCTACAAGAGGCCGTGAGACCTACACGAGGTAGTTCCTGTTACCTACTCGACCTATATCTACCTCTCTTCCCCATCCATGAATTTATCCAGACTCCTTTTAAAGACCCCAATAGACTCCGCATTGACCACCTGACGATTTAGTCCATTCCAATCATTCACCACCCTATTTGTGAACCAGTTTCTCCCTATTTCCTTTAAGGAAGTAGGGATCTGGTTGTTAAAGTGCCCTGCCAAAACTCTGGTGAGTCTATCAGGCAGCTCCTTGCACTACCCTTCCTCCCGGCACAGCACAGCTCAGCAATGTTTGAAACCCTGACTGTATAGTACTAGAGTGAGAGAGAGAGTTTGTAAGTGTGTCAGAGAGAGGGAGAGAGTGTGTGTGAGTGTGGGAGAGAGACTGTGTGTGAGAGAGAGTGTGTATGTGTTAGAGAGAGAGAGAGGGAGAATGTGTGTGTTTGTGTGTGTGAGAGAGGTGTAAATTCGATATAAGGAAAGAGAATGAGAGAGAGTGTTAGAGAGAGGGAGAGTGTGTGTGTGTGTGTGTGTGAGAGTGTGTGTATGTGTTAGAGAGAGAGAGGGAGAATGTTTGTGTTTGCGTGTGTGAGAGGTGTAAATTCAATATAAGGAAAGAGAGAATGAGAGAGAGAGTGTGTTAGAGAGAGGGAGAGAGAGAGTGTGTGTGAGAGAGTGCATGCATGTATAATAGCATGTCTATGATCTTACCGACTAATTACACATGCGCTCCAATGGTCGTGTAGTCACAGCCAAAAATCTACCAAGATTTCATCCAGAAACGGTTAAGTTAGGTTAAATCAGATGAGGTTAGGTTAGGTCAGGTTAGGTTAAGTTGGGTTAAATCAAATGAGGTTAGGTTAGGTTAGGTTGAATCAGATGAGGTTAGGTTAGGTCAGGTTAGGTTAGGTTAGAGGTGGGGTTTGGTTTAGTAACAGATGATATCAAGAAAAAAAGGTAATAATGGACGAGAGTTGCGCGGTCGTTTTCAGAGACAACGACTATTTTTTCCTGGCCTGCAATAGCTGCTTGTTCTAATGGAGATTGTTTTATTTTGCGCAAACCCATAAAAAATAAAATAAAATAAAAAATAAAAATAAACTAATTTTATGGTACCGTTTCCATTAAAAACACTTTGTCGATCAGAAAAAGCACTAAAACTTGTCCGGGAAAAATTGGTCAGGGTCTTATAGGTTTTAATGAAACCTAACCTAACCTTATAGATTTCATTAAAACCTAATTAAAGACCCTGACCAATTTTTCCCGGCCAAGTTTTAGTGTTTTTTCTGATGGAGATTCAGTGTTTTTAATGGAAACGGGAGCATAAAATTAGTTTTTTTTTTTTTTTTTTTTAATGGGTTTGCCCAAAATAAAACAATCTCCATTAGAACAATCAGCTATTGTAGGCCAGGAAAAATTAGTCAGTGTCTCTGAAAACGACCGCGCAACTCTCGTCCATTATTACCAAAAAGAAAATGATCAATACTACGGCAGTGCGAAGCGGAGAGGTTTGCGGGGCGGGCCGGGCGGGGCGGGGCGGGCATGTCAACAAACATTGATTTCCGACAAAAACGAGTGCCAGATGAATTCAATACATCAAAACTATTCAAGAAATCTAAGTTTCGGCCTCGAAGTCGGTGAATGCCCACTGCCGAAATGTTAGCCCACTATTGAGTCTTAGCAAAGAGAACCACTTGACCCCTTTGGCGAATACAGAGAGATAGCATTTTAGTAGTAGTAGTAGTAGTAGTATAGTAGTAGTATAGTAGTGGTAGTGGTAGTGGTGGTAGTAGTAGTGCTAATAGTAGCGGTAGTTTGAGTTTATAGAGTTTATTGCCAAATAACAATTATATACACATAAATAAATATATACACATTTTATAGGCATTAGTCTGCTGAGCATGAGCTCCTTAGCAGACATAAAATCAGTTAACATAATCTAAATGCGAATACGATGACGGCAATAATTTACAAATAAAGATTAACATACAAAAATATAAACTCAGTGAAAACATGTTTTTTTTATATAAAAAAAAGTACCTAAATTTCAGGAGCACAAATTTACTGTATTTTCATTTTCAATCTATAAGAACTTGACTTTGTAAATTATATAAATACTGTTTAAGTTTAAATTTAAATATATTGAGATTATTTGCTGTTTGATGTCATCTGGTAATGCGTTCCAACATTTCGGGCCAAAACAATATATAGAAAATTTGTACAGTGTTGTTCTTGGTTGTGGACATAACAAGTTAACATTGTTACCTCTGGTACCTAGGCTGTGATGAATCATTCTAAATATTTTTCTGTTGTTACTATTATCATTTAAATCATTATAAACAGTGAGAAGACAAAAATATTTAAGTAGTAATTCAAATTTTAGTAATTTTAACTCATTGAATAAAAAGTGTGTAGAGTCATGTTTCCCTCTCTATGTTATGGTTCTGATCAATTTCTTCTGAGTGACAATAATTACCTTTACATTTGACGGCCACGTACAACCCCAGATGGACACACAATATATAATAAGAGGATAACACAGGGAATAATATATAGCTACTTTTTAAAGCATCAGTTGTTAAATTGTAACGAATTTTGTATAATATTCCACAAGTTTTTGACAATTTTAAGCAGACTGATTGAATATGATTTTTCCAATTCAAGTTTTCATCTATGATAACCCCCAAAAATTTTGTACATGCAACCCTCTTTAGTTCACACCCATCCATATATACTGGACCCATGTTGTATACTACAGATCGATTTTGAAATAGCATATAATTAGTTTTTGTAATATTTACCTTTAATTTGTTAGCTGAAACCCATTTACTAATTTTTTCTAGTTCAGTATTTAACACCGCATTCAAGTGATCTAAGTTGTTATCCTGTAAGAGCAGATTGGTGTCATCTGCATAAAGAACATAATTAAATTTATTACTGGCATTGGAAATATCATTTATAAATACCAAGAACAGCAATGGGCCCAGTATTGATCCCTGAGGTACTCCCTGTCAACAGTTTCAGCACTGATGTTTTCTTATTACAATATACAGCTTGTTTCCTATTTGTCAAATAACTTGAAAATAACTTTAATGGTGTTCCTCTTATTCCTATATTATTTAGCTTATCTATTAATATTTTATGGTTCCAGTGAATCAAATGCCTTAGATAAGTCCATGAATATGCCTGCAACATAGTGTTTTCTTTCCAAATTACTATAAATTCACTTGTGAATTTCATTATGGCTTTCTCTGTTGACTTGTTATTGCGAAATCCATACTGATTATCAGATAATAATTTAAAATCTTCCAAGAACCCTTTGAATCTATGAACAATAGCTTTTTCAAAAACTTTACTAATCGAGGGTAAAATAGATATGGGTCTATAATTATTTTCATCATCATCATCACCAGATTTAAATATTGGTATCACTTTAGCAATTTTAAGTTTGTCCGGAAAGCATCCTTGCTGGAAACATAGATTGATTATGTGGGTGAGAGGGACATCAATGTAATGTGCAGTAAGTTGGAGCAGTTTTGGTGGAATTTCATCACATCCTGGTGCTGTGTTTGCTTTTATAGATTTTAAATATTGATTAACCTCTTCCCTAGTAACAGGATAGAGGTAAAAAGAAATTTCCGATGGATTATTGAAAAATTGAGAGGGAGAGTTTTGCTGTGCACTTGTTTGTTGCGGCGGGGAACCAGCTTTTTTTAAGAAATGTTCATTAAAAATATTTGCAGTGAGGCCATTACTATTTTTCAGTTTAATTTCATAGTAGTAGTAGTAGTAGTAGTAGTAGTGGTGGTGGTGGTGGTGGTAGTAGTAGTAGTAGTGATAGTAGTGGTAGTAGTGGTGGTAGTAGTAGTAGTGGTGGTAGTGGTAGTAGTAGCAGCAGACAGTACACATAGGCACTGGAGAGAGACAGACAGACAGAGAAGGAGAGAGAGAAAATATAGACTTGCATATCACTTTATCAGAAAAATTGTATAATATATTGCACAGAGAGAGAGAGAGAGAGAGGAAATGAGAGAAAGAAAGGTAGAGAGAGAGAGAGTGTGTGTGTGTGTGTGTGTGTAAAGCAAAACAAACAGCCTGGAAAGAATGTTCGAGGCAATACTTTTTTAAGCCTTGTACATGAGAGGGAAGGCAGCAGACAGCGGTGGGTGGAGCACGCTGTTTAGGGCTGCGAGGATGCCCTGAGGAACCCTAGGAGCCCCTGGCCAGGTCCTGTGAGGCGTAGGTGGTGCAAGGTAGTCTTGGTCTGGGTCTTGGCACTATCTCTCTCTTGGAGTGCCAGCCACTTGCTCTTTTCCCTTCCTCTCTCTTTACTCTCTCTCTTCCTTCCTCTCTTTATTGTCTCTCCCTTCCTCTTTCTCTCTCCCTTCCCCTTTCTCTCTTTTCTCTTTATTCTCTCTCTCTCCCTTCCCTTCTTTCTCTCTTCCCTCCCTTCCTCTCTCTTTATTCTCTCTCCCTTCCCTTCTCTCTTTCTCTCTTTTTCATCATTCTTTTCTCTACTCTCTCTCTCTCATTCCTTCTGTATTGACATATACTTGCACAGCTACAAAGCATAAAACAACGCTGAAAACAGGGTAGATTATACAGCCCATGATATAAACTACTGTGTATCATCTTCAGTGGCACAGACACAGCAGTAGAAATGCTATAATTTATAATATATGGCGCCTGTTGACATGAGTGCAGGTGGCGATTTTACTTTTTTAACCCCCTGGGGAAAAAATTTTTGTTGAGTTAGGTTGACACTGTTATTAAGAAATTTTTGGGTGCTGAACCCAAAAACTGATCCCCATTTTTTCTCTTTTCCGCAATTTTTTGAACGTAGGTTTTTCCCGTTTTTTTAAAAAGATATAAAAAATTTTACGGGACTAAAACAGTGTTTTTTAAAAAAAATTTGCAAATGTTAAAAATCCCAATTAAAAAATGAAAAAAGAGGCATGAATAAAAAATGTTTTTTTTAAAAACCAATTTTTTTTCCATTTTTTTAGAAAGGATAAGGTTTAAAATTGTGTCGGGTTTAAAGGGTTTAAAAATTTACGTTTGTAGCTTTGCCCTGGAGTTTTAAACTTGGGGCCCTACGCGTTTGATGCCCCCAAAAATAGTCAGCCATTTTCCCCTCCCATCTCCCCTGGTAATGTTTTTTCCCAAACCTTCAAATTTTGGGGGAAAATTTCGTTAAACCTTCTCGTCGCTAGCAGCACCAAGTTTTTCCCCGGAAAAGTTGGCAAGAGGGCCCTATGCAAAAAATGTATTTTAATACTCATGTTGAAACCCAAGCGTTTTGTAGCTTCCAATGTTTTCTGAACAATTTCTGTGAATTATTTTGCCGGTATTCCAAAAAGTTCTTGACAAAGTTTTAAAATATACCCAAAAGATTCTTTTCAAGTCTGACATATTTACCGTTGAAATGTTCATCTTTGATGAGCGGTCGAATTTGTGGACCATAAAAACACCCGGGCCCTTTGTTTTTTTAAATTTGACAGCCCAGGAAAGGGCCAAGATGATGAAATTAAACCCAGCCGCCATAGTTGAAAATCCCCCTTTTTAAAAATTTGGGTTTCCCATGAGACCTTTTTTTATTTTGCAGAGGTGGGAAAATTTTTATTTTCCCTGTCCCAAGTGGTTTCATGTAAAAGGGTTGGGGTCTCCAGGTTTAAGAAAAGATCTCGGGGGCCCAAATTTCGTCTAAACCCAATGCTTCTCTCGAGCTCGCTATCCCACATACAGAAAACCCAGGGATCCTTTGTGTATCCACGTTTTTTGACCAAAAAGGAAAGGGAAACACCTTTTTAATTTCAACCAGTTTGATCCAATTGTTTTTGGGCCCCTATTGCAAAAAACTCAATAAATCCTTTACTTCCATATTCTTCCCCAAAAAACAGCCCAAAAGGGGGCCCAATAGGGACTGCGCCAAACAAATTGCCTTTTGTGAAAAAGGGACAAAATTTTCAAGCCCCGCTTTGAGCTATCAAAAAAACAATCGCCATTCTTTTGGATTGTAGTTTGGGAAAGCCCTTTTTTTCCTTCAGTAAACCGGGAATTTTTGGGGGAAAAAACACAAAACCGCTGGCACTTCGAAATTTACTGCAGAAATGTACTTTCTTGGTTCAAAAGTATATACCTTCAACCCCTTGTTCAAGTAGGTTTTTCTCGTTCAGTCTTGATGCTATTATTTCTGAATTTTTTTTTTCGATAGGCCCAAACACGTGCTAAATTTTAAAACCCCGTGCTTTTTCAAATCCCCTACGAACTGAATCCTCGTGAATGTCAAAATCTGACCCTTTGCTGTCATTTGCGTTCTTAAACATCACTCGGGATCTTTAGGGGAAAGGTATTTTTTTCGAAAACTGGCACGGAATTTCAGCTGAATGGGGAAATTGGGTTTCCTTATAGCTGACGGTGATTAGGAATTCTTTTTTTACTTTTTTTTCTTTTTAAAATCCTGATTTTTTACTAAAAAAAAAGAACCAGTTTTTTGGGGAAAATGATCTTTTTGCTTCGCCAAACCATGGGGATCCCAAAAAATCCCAAAATTTTTCACGTGTTACTTTGGTCACATTCCGTAATCTCCGACACACTCCCTTGACACTTTTGGGGGGCCCAAAAGCTTGTCTTGATCCCCGGGTTTTCATTTTTAAAATTAAAAATTTTGCTTGTTTAAAAAAAACCCGTTTGATGTTTTGCCCTCGACTTGGAAGGGTAAAAACTACCAAATATATACAGAAGGAGTCAGGGTTTTTTTAGGCATTTACGACGAGACGTAGCGGGAGCAGAATATCGGGAAACAAAAAAATATATACCTATGTAAAAAAAAACACTAACGGAAAGTTTACAAGCTTTGAAAAAAAAAAAAAAAGCATAAAACAAATAGAAATTACAAGGGTTTGGTTTTTAAACAAGGTTGAGAAAAAAGCCATAACAAATCCTCCAAATTTACTATCCTAGCTTTCTGTTTGCAATATTGATAGTACTGGGCCAATTTGGGGGCTGCACACACCTCTCACCCCACTGTCTCAATTTTAAATGCACAAACAAGTTGCCACATAGCTCTCGATGAGTCAAATCTTTAAACAGCTGGGGGAAATTTTACTACAGCCCCACAAGTGGGGAAATTTTTTTTTTTCTGGAGGGTAAGCTTTTTGGGGAAAAAAAAATTTTGGGCGGGCTAGAAAAAAAAATTTAAAACAGATTTTGGGAATTTTGCATTGGGCCCAAATTTTTGTTAAATTTAAACCTTTAAAAAAACCAACTAAACCCAAATTTTTTTTTTTTCAAATTGTTCCCCAGTGTTATCTACTGGTTGATTTGCAACAAAAATGGCAAAAAAAAACCCCCATGAAAATTAAAATCTAACTCATTTCCAAAGGTCGAGTTCATACATTCCGGATAAGTACAAAAACCCGTGAGTAATTAAACTATGCAGGGGGTTTTTATGTATATTTCAAAACCCTCCCAAAATGGGCGCAGAAACCTTAGAGTGTAGCCGGGGCAGTCAGTCAGCCCGTCATTTAGTCAGCCCGTCAAAACCCGGGCCCGCAAATCAGTCAAATGGGGATGGTAATAAAAAGAACCATTGACACTACGTTAGACCATTTAAACTTTATACAAAAGGGAATGTTTTAGTAATATTGGGCTATAAAACTTTAAAAGGCCCCTTTAAAGCTGGGTACAATTTTAGGCACTGTTGGTCATATTGGGCTTAAAGCTGTATAGACCATTTAAAATGATTTCAATATAGGGACTGTTTTAGGGCCTTTGGGCTATAAGCTGTATAGACCCTTTAAGCTGAACAATATAGGCACTGTTGATCATATTTGGGGGTATAAGCTGGTTTTAGACCCTTTTAAACTGATTTCAATATAGGCCAAATGTTTTTTCATATTGGGGGATTTAAACTGTATAGACCATTTTTAAAACTGGGTTAAAAATATAGGCACTGTTGAGGGCCATATTGGGGGCCCTAACTGTATGACCCCTTTTAAACTGATACAATTAGGCACTGTTTTAGTCCCTATTGGGCTATAAGCTGGGATAGAACCCTTTAAACTGATTTCAATATAGGCCCCTGGTTGGGGGTCAAAATTTTTGGGTATAAGCTGGGAAGGGCCATTTAAGCTGATACAATATAGGCACTGTTGAGTATATTGGGTTTTAAGCTGTAGAGGGCCATTTAAGTGATTTCAATTATAGGCACTGGTTTAGTTTATATTGGGGTATAAGCTGTATAGCCCTTTAAGCTGATACAAAAATTGGGAAATGGGGTTTTTTAGTCTATTGGGGGCCCTAAGCGGGATAGACCATTTAAGCTGATACAAAATGGCACTGTTGGGGTCATATTGGGCTATAAGCTGTATAGGGCCATTTAAGCGATACAAATAGGCACTGTTTTAGTCATATTTGGGCCCCCTAAACTGTAAAAGACCATTTAAGCTGATACAAAAAATAGGCAATGTTTTTATCATATTGGGGCTATAACGTTAAGACCTTTTTAAGGGTGATACAATTAGGTCTGTTGATTTAAAATTTGGGGGATAAGCTGTAAGGGCCATTTAAGCTGAACAATATGGGGGGTGTTGATCATATTTGGGGCCCTAAGCTTTTATAGAACCAAATTTTAAACTGATTTCAATATAGGGACTGTTGAGTAAATTGGGCTATAAACTGTAGGGTACTTTTGTTTTTTTGAAAGTGGTGGGTTCAGGGATTGACCCAAAAGTAATGCTGGAAATAACTTTTGTACATTTCAAGTTCAGTTTCAAAACCCCCCGAAAAGTACGTAAGTATGGGACTTTCCCGTTTTTTCCTCAATGATTTTCTTTTTTTCAGGGGTAACAACTCCAACTGTTATTAATTCTACTCATGGGGGCTTTATCTATAACTATTTTCCTCGTGTTTTTAGTTCCTTTTTACCCATTGCCCCAAATGACAGTAGCTACCTTTCCCTTTTTGGCAAAAATTTCTGCCCCTTTTTTGTATTAATGCCTTTCATATTTAGGGAAAAATTTACACTATTATTTCCATGTTTCATCTTTCCAGGGTACTTTGATCATTCTATGCAAAAACCTGCATGAAATAGGGCAAAAAGGGTTTTAAATTTTAAGCCCCGTTTTTTTTTTTAACTTAAACCCCATCGGTTTTTGTATTTTTTTAGACAATTTGGGGCTTGTCTTTTTAAAGGGAGTTGTCATCACTTTTCCTGGGGGTGTTCCCAAAGATAAAAAGACCCAGTAAGGTTTAGCGATAACTATAGGGGACCTCAGAAAATAGGGGTGTAATTATGCGTGGAAAAAAACCCGTTTTTTTTTAAAGGGAAAACCCCAGAGAAAAACCCTTTTAAAAACCCGGATACTTTATTGAAAGTCACACCTGCCCTGCCCAAACCCCCAAAAAGCTGGGGCCCCTTTTTCCCCCCACAGAAAACAAGGGATGGTGCCACCAAAACATGTAACACCCCTGCCCACCCCCCACCACCAACCCCCCATTGCCACCCCGGACACAACCCCCCAGGACGGGGTACAAACCCCACTTGTCCCACCCCAACACACCCCCTTTAAAAGTGGATCTTCATGTGGCTGGCAATATCACCCTGTCTTTTAAACACTTTTCTACAAATTTTCACACTTTAAATCCCGCAAGCCCGTGTGTCTAAAAAAGGTTTTGTTTTGGTTTTAGTTTGTGAACGGGGATAAAAACCCTTTTCCCCCCACTCGGCATTCTTATTCTTTAAAACCACTGTTGTGCAAAGGGGGTGTTGGTTGGTTCAAAACGTGGTATAATACCTTTTTTCCCCCCATCTAAGGGATTCGGGTTTTTAACACCACTGTGTGTCCGGGTGTGTGTGGTGGAGGTTACCCATTGTAGTAAATCTTTTCCCCCCCTCTAAAAATTTATAAATTTTTAACACCACTGTGGGGTCAGGGGTGGTTTGGTGAGGTGACTTTTTTTAGCAAAAGTTTTCCCCCCAAAATCTAAAATTCCCTAAATTTTTAACACCACTGTGTGTCAGGGTGTGTGTGGTTTAGGTCACCCCTTTTTGCAAATCTTTTCCCCCCACTCTAAAAAAATTTTTTTTATAATTTTTTGACACCACCGTGGGTCAGGGTGTGTGTGGGGAGGTGACGCTTTGTGTAAAAACTTTTCCCCACCTCCCAAAAATTAAAATTCTTAACACCACGGGGCGTCAAGAAATGTTTTCCCAAACTGACTCTTGCATTTGAAGTTTTGTCACACTTTCTTTGGGACTTTTGCTCACTTGTGCCTTTTGGCCTGAGCTGGCCCGCCCCCAGGTGTTCTTTCCCTCACCCCTGTGCCCCCCCACCCCGAGGCAGGGCTGATCCTGCTTGGGGCCCCGGGGGACTCATTCTGCTGCCCGGCCCCCAGCCTCCACCGGCAGCAACAATCTGGCCCCCCACACGCGACGGTCGGTCCCCCGGGGGGAAACCCCGGGGATGCTGCGCAGGCGGGGCAGGGGCCCCCCGGGGCAGCCGGTTGGACCCGTGACCTCAAACACCTGGGAACAGTGGTGAAGTCAGCACACAGAAAGCCACGCGCTGCCCTTACACTCTGCTCCCCGCGGGGGCCCCCCACCCGGCCCTTTCCTTTCCTCACTCACACCCCCACTTGGCAAGGGGGCCCCCTCCCTCCTCCCCGAAAGGGGAGGTGAAAAACGGGGCTAATAGGGTTAAAAAAAGGACCGTTGATGGGAAAATTTAATGATGAGGGGTAAGAGACAAACAAGAACAAGATTGAAGATGAAGTGGAAGAAGTAGTAAGATTGGGGGGTTTCCCACTAAATAGCGTCCCCTAGCGGGCCATTACGTCCCTTAGGCTCTAGCGTCCACTGTCTGTCCGGGCCCGTTTTCTCTCTCATTGTTTCTTTTCTCACTATTGTCTTCCTTCCAGCCTCTCTCTCTCTCTCCTTCTCTCCCCCCCCCCCCTCTCTCTCATCATTTTTTCTCAACTCAACATTAAAATAAAATAAAAAAACCTTTTTAAATCACGGCTTCCCTTCAAAAAAATTTATTGTTTAAAAGGTTCCTTTTTCCTCCTCACTTTCAAATGTCTCTAGTTGAGTAGTGGGCAGGGGTTATCCAAAGGAAAACGTCACCAAAAAAGTCTAAGCTATTGTGGCACTCTGTTACAATTGTCAGAATCTTTTTTTCTAAGTTGAAGCTATATAGTGATAATTTCAGTGAATGTGGCATGAATCTTTTCTGCAGTGTGGGACCCTTTAAACCTTCTGCAAGCTAACATTGTAGACTGGAGCTTGAAATTTTCCATGAAATGACATGTGATGCCAATGTATGAACGCATTTGTCTGTTTGTCCAAAGATCAACTGTAATGCAAACATATCCAACAGAGCGAAATTTGTCATTGAGGTGTTCCTGTATTTTTTGAGTTTGAGAAGGAAGAAGCTTGCTGCTGAGTTCCTTGCGGTTTGGTATACTATGGCAGGGCTGGGCCTTTATTAGAAGGGCTTGAAAGTCAGGGTCCTCAACTCTTGAAAGAGGTTGGAGGGAGCCAGCAATGAAGGAAAGTAGTAATTGATTAATTTCTTTTTGGCGGGGGTCACTGTTGCTCCATTTTTTCTTAAAAGATATCCCGAAGTCAGTTATTGGAGCATGTCTCCTGTCTGATGTTGAACTTGCTGACTCCACATTGCTGACCACGACCAGCTTGACATCTAGATGATATTTCTGCCAGTAAAAATTACAGCATACAGTACAGCATATAACTATATAACACACACACACACACGGCAGTGTCATCTGTTTGTGATCGATTATACATAATTTTTAGAATTAAATTAATAAGGTTATTGAACTATATTACTCATCTCTTGCCCACAGCCTTCAACCCTAAATCCTCAGAGTAGAGTACCAGTGATGTTAACTGTATTTTGTTTTGGATATATTTAAACTGCAGTATATTAATTAGGTAGCTTGAGAGAACCTTTGGTAATGAAAGTGGTTGATTGGGAGAGTTCTATAGTGAATATAGACTAGAGGTTAGTAAATACAAAATAAATTAGGCAAACAAATCTATGATAGGCTACAGTATAGTAATGGAAAAACGTCACTGGTAAAGCCAGAGTAAAAAACATTAGCTTATCTAACAACTGGCATGGTTCTACAGGTGGGAAGTATCTATGTGTCAAATATATAATAATATATATATATATAATATATATAAATATATATATATATATATATTAATATATATATATATTATTTATATAAAAATTATATATATATATATAAAATTTATATATATATATATATATATATATATTTTAAAATATATATATATATATACACAGGAGAACCTCGTTTACCCGGCACCCTCGGGGGGGAGCGCATGCCGGATAACTCATTTTGCCGTTGTTTTGAGTTACTCTTATGGAATCGCCCAAAATCCCAATAAATACTGTGGTTTTGGAGGTTGTTGTTGTTGTTGTTTTAGGGCTGCGAGGATCCCTCGGGGAACACTATGAGCCCTGGTGATGTCCTATGATGCTATCACAGGCGGGGTATTTTGACCTGTCTTCCTCAGGAAGGCACAGGTGAGGGCGGATGACGGCGTGTTGCCGAGAGGGGGAACGCCAGCCGCCGCCAGCAGGGTGGGCAGGTCAAAGGTAGTGACGTTCAGGGCGAGGAGTTGAGACTGTAGCACTACACGGTGTGAGTGGTGGAAGTGCGGACACTGCAGCAGAAAATGTTCAATAGTCTCCGGAAAATTCATGCACCAAGGGCAGTGGGGGGCAGGGGGCGACGGAGGCGATGCAGGTGAGCTGTGGTTTTTCGTTGTGCCCCAGGCGGAGGCGGGTGAGAGTGACACCAGGGCGCGGACTTTTTCCGTATCCACGGCTGGGGGGAAAGTCACTGCAGTATTGGCCCATGGAGGTGATGCGGAGGGCATCGCCGAGTGTGTTATTCCAGGTGGAGCGGCAGACCGGGGGATCAGGCGTTTGGCCGCGGAGAGCGGCGAGGGAAGGGTTCGTGTTTACATTGTTAAGGCCATCCTGGCAGCAGAATCAGCCAACCTCGTTGCCTGGGATACCAGCGTGGGAGGGAACGCACTGGAAGGCGATCTCCCACCCCTCGTTGGTAAGGTGAAGGGCCCTCTGGATGGTGTGGATGAGGGACGTAGAGGATCGTGGATGACGGGAGAGGAGGAGGTAGAGTGAGGAGAGAGAGTCTGTGTAGACCACAGCCTTGCCCAACTAAATTTCTGCCGATTTTCTCAGTTTTTGAAATAATTATACTTAATTAATGCCTGGGTCGATTAGTGCCGTTGTTTTGAGGCTGCCGTTGTTTTAAATGCCGGTTAAATGAGGTTCTCCTGTATGTATATAATATATATATATATATATATATATATATATATATATATATATATATATATATATATATATATATATATATATATATATATATATATATATATCTTACCTTCATGTGAGTACGAAAATTTGAGGTCCGACGAACACTACCACTAACAATCTTGTCGCAGTGCTTGCACTTCAATTTTACTTGAGTAGTAGGATCTGCCTTGGAGCTGCCATGAAAGTGGTCCAGTGTCGGTGGCCCCATGATGATATGGTAGGCTATGTGTTGGACTGTTGGGGACTGGAGTGGAGTGAGGAGTCTCTACCAGTTGTCTGCCTTATATAACCAACAGCATGTGCATGTACAAACGTGTTAGGTGGTGCCATGTGTTTCAAGCATGCTGGAACATGTACTGTATAATAATTTTATGCTTTGTGTGTAGGCCTTTTTGACTGATATATCAAGGGAGACAAACATGTACAAACATGTAGAGGCGTTTTCTGCGGGAGAGCAAGAGAAATTTCTCTTGCAAGAGAAAAAATTTAATATTTAGTGTCATGCTTTGCAAACATGCTTGGACCTGGAACATATATATATATGAAATTGGCTAATTTATTTAGGAGAAATAAAATTGCTACATGGAAAATACAATGAAATAATCACAATAATCACATTTTAATCATTGATTATTATGAAGAAAAATATGATTATGATTTGATTATTATGATTAAAGCTGCAGCTTCAATTTTGATTATGATTTGATTATGATTATACCTGTTGCTTAACATTTGATTATGATTTGATTATGATTATGTAATCACAGCCTTTGATTATGATTTCTTTTATTAGTAATCATAATCATGCCCATGTCTGATGCTCACCCACACTGGTGAGAGAAACTTTGAATGTCAGGAGTGTAGGAAAACATTTACCCAGAAATGCCATCTTCACACACACATGCTCACCCACACTGGTGAGAGAAGCTTTGAATGTCAGGAGTGTAAGAAAACATTTACCTGCAAGGGCAGTCTTAACAAACACATGGTCACCCACACTGGTGAGAGAAACTTTGAGTGCCAGGAGTGTAGGAAAACATTTACCCACAAGAGCAGTCTTAACACACACATGCTCACCCACACTGGTGAGAGAAACTTTGAATGTCAGGAGTGTAGGAACACATTTGCCCTCAAGAGCAATCTTAACACACACATGCTCATCCACACTGGTGAGAGGAAGTACAAGTGTGATATTTGTGGCAAGTGTTTTCCTACCAAGAGTCGTGTTGCCAGGCATATCCAGACACACCTGTGAGGAGGGAGTGGCTGTGTGGGTTGTGCTTGTGGTGGTGGGTGAGGGGCCTGCAATGTTCAATGTTACTTTGTGAAGAAATGTGAGGAATAAACTATTTTTCACTATACAACTGTTTTGTATCCTTTAGTACTTGTGTGTGTTGTGATCAGAGCTGGGCAGTATTTAAATACACGTGTGTATTTGAAAATGTATGCATAAATACATTGGTTTTCATGCATTTAAATACAGCATTTAAATACTTTAACGAGTACAGGGAGGTCCCGAAGATACGAGCAGTTAGGTTCCACCTGGCATACTCGTAAAGCGAAATCTCGTATAACGAAACACATGTTTTTCAAGCTAAAATAAACTATAGCAAACACACAGCGTCTATATTACCCACACTGTACTACCTATTCTGTAGAAAAAGCATTCTGAAAGAGAAAATAGCACACAAAATAACATAACTGCACATTAATTAAACATAAAACATGCATAACAAGCAAAAAAGACGTTGTAATGTAGGGGACGCCGTGTGATACAAGAGAAGGTAGTGTAGGGGTCCCAAGGTTGGGGCCACACACCTGCTAATTACCCCTAAAGGTCAGGCCGCGCCATATGCTTAATTACCCTTCAGGTTATGTCTAGCTAGGGGTGACCTGACTGCAGTCCCAAGGTTGGGGCCGAACACCTGCTAATTACCCCTAAAGGTCAGGCCGCGCCATATGCTTAATTACCCTTCAGGTCACGGCTTGCTAGGGGTGACCTCACTGGGGTCAACCAAATCCCCCCTTTGTCCAGCCCGGGAGTGGTAGGGCGCGCATTTTGAACTTGATGATTTTACTCACCCAATTTGAATGTCGTAGCATTGGATTTTCGATCTCGTATATTGAAAATAGACCCTAATTTACACATCTCGCATCATCGGATTCTCGTATACCGAATGCTCGTATAACGAGACCTCCCTGCATTTAAATACACACAAACCTCGTTTTCCCGGACTAATAGGGGGGAGCACTGGTCCGGGAACCGCGAAAGTCCGGGAATCGCAACAGTCCGATGCCATTACCCACCCCCGGACGTTTATCCTACTCTAGTATTTACTGTCCGGCAACCGCCAATATCAACTACCCAGCTGCGGACTTTTATGTCCGCTGAGCATGCAGCCACATGGCGGGAGGCAGCAGTTCAATAGTCTCAAGTGTTCAATAGTCTCAAGAGACGTTCCTGCACTAGGGGCAGTGGGGGTCAGGGGACTAACGGAGGCTGTGCAGGTGAACCGTGAGTGTCGTGTGCCCAAATGTAAACAATACAACCGCTGAGCATGCTGCCACCTGGCGGGAGGCAGCAGAAAGTGTTCAATAGTCTCAAGAGACGTTCCTGCACCAGGAGCAGTAGGGGTCAGGGGACTAACGGAGGGTGTGCAGGTGAACCGTGAGTGTAGTGTGTCCAAATGTAAACAATACGACCGCTGAGCATGATGCCATCTGGCGGGAGGCAGCAGAAAGTGTTCAATAGTCTCAGAGATGTTCCTGCACCAGGGGCAGTGGGAGTCAGGGGACTGACGGAGGCGGTACAGGTGAACCTTGAGTGTCGTGTGCCCAAATGTAAACAATACGACAGCTGAGCATGCTGCCACCTGGCGGGAGGCGCTGACACTAGACCAGGGGTGACAGGAGACGCTCGGACCGCCGGACAACTTTGTCAATTTACGAACAGGACCAGGCATTTCAACGAAAAAAAAAGAAGAAAAAAAGAAAAATATATATTGTCCGGGACTGACTCTGACATATCTCCGGACCTCAGATTTTGTCCGGCAAATCCGATATCCGGTAAATGGAGGTCCGGGAAATCGAGGTTTGTGTGTACATTTTATTTAAATACATTTAATATACAAATTTAATTACTTTTTAGCAGTTAATTTGGCCATAAACCCGCCCAACTATCAAGCAATCCTGATGTTACAGTGAACCAGTGTTTCCACTTTCAAGGAAATGTCCTGATTTTAAGGAAATTTAGGCCTGAGAAGGAAATTTCTAAGGAAATCCATTTTTTTTTCAGACATTTCTGAAGATATGTAGATTAAGTTAAATAGCCAGGTGAGCTGATAATACACATTTCATTTACCTTTGAGAAAATGACCAAAGAACAAATTCTCGGTGCTAATTTCTTATCATATTCACATCTACAGCATCTACCCCAGCAAGGATATTGGGGAATGGGGAGGAGGGAGGTGGTGCAAAGGTGGTGGGTGGCGACGGGCTGGCGGGAGTCGCGGGACAGGGGGGTAGAGCTCTAACGACAAGTTCAGTTCCTGTCCTGCTGTCTGATAAACACTGTTCGCGTGTCTGGGATTCTGTTCTCATCAGTCACTAGTATTCGGTGATTCCTCCAGCCATTTCTATACTGGATTTAGCTCCAAAAATTTCATAGTGTTGAAAGTGTGTGCAAACTTTTATGATAATAATGCAGCTCGAACATTATGTCAGGGAGTGGATTCCATAGTGTCGTAGATGGTTTATAGAATGATCAAAGGAAATGCATACTTATATTGCATATATAAGAAAGTTTGGAAATTTAGATTTCATAATTTTGTGACTCTGGAGATTTCATAATTAAATAAATAAGTGAATACTTTCGAAACTTGATGATTTAATTCATGGCATTAATTAAAATATGTATGTATTTAAAATGTATTTACAAATTGTGTGGGTTGTCACCGGGAGGCGACCGTAGCCAAGATATATAACGGTAGCATGTCCGCCCGGCAAGTGGAAGGTCTCGGGTTCGATCCCCGAGCGGTGCGTGCCTTTTCGGTGAACCCCCTACCTCGAACACAAATGTATTAAAATACAATTAATGTATTTAGTATTTAAATGCATTCGTAAAATGTATTTAGTATTTGGTATTTGAATACATTTCTCCCATGTATTTAGTATTTAGTATTTAAATACATTCAATGTATTTAGTGCCCAGCGCTGCCTAGACATCACTACAACACAAATTTAATGCTGATCTTTTTTTTTTACAAAAAAACCATGGCTCTAAAATCAACCTGAAAAAAAGTTATAGGCAAAAAACTTCCCCTTTGGCCGTGGCAGAGCACAGCCGGCCGCCAGTGTGGGTTTTTGTCTGTAACTTATTGTACGTTGATTTTAGGACCATGGTGCTTTTGTAAAAAAACGTTTTGCATTAAATGTGGATTTGAGTGAGGTATAGGTTTGCATGTTTTGAGCAACTTAATTTTTTGCCTTATGGGAGGGTCCGCCATTATGGATTTTGGCCAAAAAGGCAGTTTGTCAAGGGGTTCCAGTTTGGCAGCCCTTCACAATTTAATGTACACTATATCAAGATACTTTCTATCAAGTTTCAAGATTTCTTCACAAAATGAACAATTAGCCAAATGATGGCTTCTTACTACCGTACATAACAGCATAGTCACCAGCTGCAACAATGTCGCCAGCCGCCATATATTACGAATGATAGCATCATTACTGATGTGTATGTGCCACTGAAGATGATACACAGTAGTTTATATCATGACTGTATAATGTACCCTGCAAGTAAATAATAGGGAAACCATAGGTGGGCATTATCGCGATAAATTATCGCGATAACGATATCGGGTTATCGGTTATCCGATATTTTTTTTCATCGCGTTATCGATTCATCGGTATTGCCGATACTTTTGGTTCCAAACTAGCGATAAATCGATAATCTTATTTTTTGGTTCCAGTTTAGCACAGGGGCGAGCCGTGCAAAAGACATTTTTAGTAGTTTAAACTTTCAAATGCAGTTATTTTACTTAAAAACTACTTTTCATTAGTGAAGAGACAGGATAAACATTGAATTTAGAAGATATTAGTGGGCAAAAGGTAAATGAAGGGTTTTCTAACAGTTTACTGATAGCATTTAAGATTTTTTATTTAAAATATCAATATCGTTATCGCTAGTATCGGAATTTTGGATTTATCAATTTATCGGTTATCGCCTTATCGGGCTATAAATTTATCGCCAGTTATCGATTATCGGTTATCGTGATCAATTTTTTCGTTATCGCGCCCAGCTATGGTAAAGATCACCCAGTGAAATGGGTCTCATGGCCTTTCACTCTCCCATTCAAGCCGTCAGAGATTATAGACTTCCCCCCAGATGCACATTTACCACAACATAAGTCACCTCACCTCAGTGTGAGCTACAATGCTATAATGGACAATAAATACAAAACACTCAGCCTTCAACTTTTTAGTTGTATACAAATTGCAACCAGTCAGCTCTTTCTTCTTGTCTGTGTTCTGGTTGCGAGACACTTGCACTGTTTTTACGCTTGGCATTCACATCACTATTATTTTCTATGCTGTAATTAGATGTGAAGGCATTGAACAGGGCACCCGCAATTGAAAAGTAAACCTCGAGAAAACTGGTTGATGGCACAGCGCAATGTGGGTCGTCTTCCTCCCGAAGGGGTGTGAGACACAGGCCTTCCAACCCCACACCCCCTCACTTTAAATTCCTTTCTCCAAACCCCCTCTCACACCAAAACCTCTCTCCTCTCCTCAACCCCACACAAATCTCTCTCCCTCCCCCTCACACCCAAAACCTCTCACCACACACCCTCATAACTTCATAACTCACTCTCTCTCCTCTCCACACACCCTCAAAACTCTTCTCTCCACACCCTCTAACACAAAACACACACACACTCCTTACTCCAAAACTCGTCTCTCTCTTTCTCTCACTAACAGCTCCTCACACATAAAACTCACTCTCTCCATCCAAAACCTCTCACCACACACCCTCATAACTCTCTCTCCTCTCCTCACAACCTCAAAACCTCTTTCCACACTCCTCACTCCAAAACTTCTCTCTCTCTCTCCCTAACAGCTCCTCACGCCTAAGACACCCCCCTCCCCCCTCCCCCCTAAGCCCTCAGGACCAGCCGGGGTGAGCCAGGGGGATGTGCAGGTCGGGTTGGTCGAAGAGCAGAGGGCGCGGGGCGGGGCGAGGCTCGCGGCGGTGGCGATGCACCAGCTTGAACACTCCCGTGCCGATGTTCATTGGTTTGCCCATGATGATGCAGTCGCTCACGCCCTTGATGGGGTTACCCTGCCCATGGTACGCTGCATCAAACAGGTGGTCGGCTGTCTTCTCAAACTGTGGAGACAAGAGACAGAGAAATATCAATCATGGAGGACACACAAAAGAACTTAATGAAAAGAACTTAAACTCGCTTGTCATGTGTATTTGTATTAGACATATTATTGCCGTGTTAACAGTACATATAGAGTGACAACAGTATGTCTTGACAGTATCAATCAATCATTGGGGGCATCGCCTCGCCCACCTTACGACGCCACTCCCGGGGGTCACCACGCTTAAGTCCCCATGCAGGCTGCCTTCCCACACCAAGCAGTCCCCATGCAGGCTCCCTTCCCATACCATACCAATCAACTTATAAGAACAAAAGAAAGTAAGGAAGCTACAAGAGGCCGTGAGACCTACACGAGGTAGTTCCGGTTACTTAACTCTACTTATATCCACCTCTCTTCCCCATCCATGAATTTATCCAGACTCCTTTTAAAGACCCCAATAGACTCCGCATTGACCACCTGACGACTTAGTCCATTCCAATCATTCACCACCCTATTTGTGAACCAGTTTCTCCCAATTTCCTTTTTACATCTACGCTTTTCCAGCTTGAATCCATTACTTCTTTGTTCTACCCTGCTTACTAACCTTAAGATAAGATAAGATACTTTGATCCTATCTAGACACTTTGCAAGTACCAACTACCAGGTTATTGACTATACAAAGCGCCACCACGCCAGGACGAATTTGGTGGACTCGAACCGCTGACCGAATGTGCAGGGACTCTGCACTAACCTTAAGAACTTTTCCTACATCGACTATATTGGATCCCTTTATCCACTTAAAAACTTCTATCAGATCGCCCCTTACTCTACGCCTCTCGAGTGAGTGTAAATTTAATAGTTTCAATCTCTTCTCATAACTAAAGTTACGCATCCCTTGAATCATTTTGGTCATCCTCCTCTAGACTGATTCTAACAACGCAATATCCATCCTGTAATACGGAGACCAAAACTGAACTGCATAGTCTAGGTAAGGTCTGACTAGAGCCAAATAAAGCTTTAGAATAACCTCAGCACTTCTACTTTTAACACTCCTGGTAATAAATTCTAACACCCTGTTGGCTCGATTTCTAGCCTCAATACATTGATTCCTAGGACGGAGGTCTGAGCTTACCCGCACTCCCAGATCTTTCTCACCCTCTGATCTTTTCAGCGATACATTGCGTATGGTGTAAGCAGCTCTCGACAAGAAACATCAACTTGCCCCAGCCACGAGTCTTGTGGGCGCCCCCTTGGCCTCCTCCACGCCGGATTGTCTCTTACAGATACAACCCGATGGGAAGGATCGGTTTCAGGGTAGCGTGCCACATGCCCATATAGCCCAAGTTGGCGCTGGCAGACTATGCAGGTAATAGGCCTCAATTCAATCTCACGGTGCAATCGCTGGTTTGACACGTAATCATCCCAGCGATACCCCAGGATTCTGCCAAGACACTTATTACCAAAGGCATTGATTCTTCTATTTAAGTCGCTATTTAGTGTCCATGTCTCACAACCATAGAGTAAGACAGGGATCACAAGCGACTTGAAGATCCGAGGAGGAGTTGTTTATGAAATATATTAAATTGTCTGAACATATAAGTTCTCTTTCTCTCTCTTTCACCTCACCACAGCCACAGAAGCCACAGTATGTCTCCCCACAGTATATATAACACCACAGGCGATACCACAGCCTCCCTCACAGACACTAACACATGACTGACTACACACAAAAATCTACAAATAGAAGATGGGACATATTTGCATCCTCTCACTCCATGTCTCGGCACATCACAAGCCCGAAGTGATTTTAATGAATATAAGCAATATTTTATAGCTATGACCTGTTTAGTATCCTTGTCCACTAACTAATTTGGTATACATATTAAGTTACATTTCGTAATTTTATGGCTAACAACAGACAATTTTATATAGCAAAGGAAAGATCTGGGCGTGAAGGGGTTAAGCCCATCTTCCTCCTGTTACATTCATCCTTCCTTCCTCCTCCTCCATCTCCTCTTCGTGCTCCTCCTCCTCCTCCTATTGCAACCCCCCAAAAAAAACCTCTCTCCACACAACCTCAAAACTCTCTCCTCAACCCCACACCCAAAACCTCTCTCTACACCCCCTCACACTCTAAATTCTTTTCTCCACACTCCCTTACACACAAAACCTCTCTCTCTCCTCTACAACCCCACACCAAAAACTCTTTCTACACTCCTCACACCCAAAACCTCTCTCCACACAACCTCATAACTCTCTCTTCTCTGCAATTCCACACCCAAAACCTCTCTTAAATTATAATTTTATAGCTTGACAAGACAATTTTATAGAGCCAAGGAAAGATCTGGGTCTCAAGGGGTTAAACAGGTGTGATGTATGTAAGGTTAACCGTCAGTGTTGTGTGTAAGTTAAAACAGGTGTGTGTGAGGTGTGAAGCTGAAACAAGTGTGTATGTATAGGTAAAACAGGTGTGTGTGTGTATTCATCTAGTTGTATTAATCTAGTTGTATTCATCTAGTTGTATTTTACAGGGCCTGAGCAACGCTCGTATGGCCCCGTCTCCATATCAACATTTTTTGTATCATTCATCCTTAGTGCTTAGTTTTGGCCGAAGCCAGCACCCCGGAGAGCAGGTCACAAACTCCGGCTAACACCCGGTACCCATTCACTGCTGGGTGGACAGGGGCTTGGGTTTTAAGGAAACAGCCCATCTGTTTCCGCTCCGCCCGGGGATCGAACCCAGGACTTCTCGGTTGTGAACCGAGCGTGCTTCCCCTACACTACGGAGTACCTGTGTGTGTGTCCATGAAGAAAGCATACATTAAATTGTCCTCCTTACACACACCCTTTACTTCAGTCACTTTATATCCTTACTTTACACAATACTGTTTTACTAGTCTTATATAAACATGCATAAATCACACACACACACATCTCCTCTCGATGCTGCTCCTTCTCCTATTGCAAACCTCCCCCCTCCCCTCCCTCCACACACTAACGGAGGCCAGCATGAGCATTTATGGCTAACGACAGACAATTTTATATAGCAAAGGAAAGATCTGGGCGTGAAGGGGTTAAGCCCATCTTCCTCCTGTTACATTCATCCTTCCTTCCTCCTCCTCCATCTCCTCTTCGCTCCTCCTCCTCCTATTGCAACCCCCCCCCCAAATCTCTCTCCACACAACCTCATTACTCTCTCTCTCCTCAACCCCACACTCAAAACCTCTCTCTACACCCCCTCACACTCTAAATTCCTTTCTCCACACCCCATCACACACAAAACCTCCTCCTATTACATTCATCCTTCCTTCTTCCTCCTCCTTCTCCTCCTCCCCCCCCACACACACTCACAGAGGCCAGCATAAGCACGGACTCCTTCATCTTGGAGAGGCCGTGGCGCGTGATGCCGAGCACTTGGCCGCGGCACGTCATGAGGTCGGCCAGCAGCATGATGTGGCGTCGGTCCACACTGAGG